>JANHFX010009818.1:31022-51394 GCA_027560015.1 Chloroceryle amazona | reverse complement strand
GACCTGTGCTAGATTATATGATCCTGCTCTGGCAGGGGGGTTGGACTTGAAGATCTCCAAGGTCTCTTCCAACCCCTGACACCCTGTGATCTTGTGAACTTACGTAAAGGACACAGACAAATTAGCAATACTAATTTGGCATTCTCAGTGAATGAAGAGCCTTGCTGGAAAATGAAAGTTAGTTTACCTGTAAGGGAAGAAACTGACCAAGATGGACATATGATAAGTATTAATTCCAAAGAATTTTTATCAGAGTAAACCTCAGAAGTATACCTTCAAGACACGTGCATATCTAAAGGACAAAATTTCATACAGGATTCATAGGTGTTATCACCTCAGACAAATAAAAAAATAATAAATAAATAAATAAATAAAAGGAGGTACGGAAAAGGCAATGGCAACCACACTGCACTCTTCCTTACTGCAAAGCTTTTGGAGTCACTGAACAACATAAAACATGAACAACATAAAAACATGACAAAGGCATGGCAACAGGACTCCTTGGGAAAGACAAGAGAAAATTAAACAAGCTCAGTTTGGTGATGAAATAAGCAAGGATCAACAGTAATGGCCTAAAGATATTTAAGGATTCTGAACGCTAAGTAAACAGAACTATTTAGGGTGATATAACTAAGCATAATGTAATTCAACTGCAAAAGAAAAACCACTGGATGTTAGGAAAACATCCTGACTGAGAGGTCTGCAGACCCCTTGTGGAAACTCTTTAATACAATTAAAACAATTATCTAAAGCATTAGAGGAGAGTTCTCAAACCCTTTTCATAAAATATGTTACATCTCAAAGGACAGAAATTCTTATAGCTATTCAGATATGTATCTACACCTACACTTAAATTTGCAATCATGCTAAGACTTTATCCCTCACTGGCAGTATCAGTAATTAAAATCCTGCAAGGCAACAGAAATATTAGAAAGTACTTGACGTATTTCAATTAATTTCAATTAATTTCAATTAATTTCAATTAGCATTTCTGAGAAGCTGTTTATCATCTAATGTTTTTGCCTCAGGTCCTTCCTCCTCCTTTTCTCAAGGAGCTTTTTTCCTATCCCACCCCCAAATAACCTTCTCTAACACCTCACCATGCCTGTACTCATCTGCCTGCTGCCTCTTTTTCCTGCCCCTTTGGACATGTGGATCAGTCAGTTGGTCTTCTCCAAAAAGTCATCCTAATCCCCTTCCCTCGGTCACTGCTGAAGTTCTTTTGTCTGAAATGTGCATTTGCATGCAACACAAGGCAGCATCAGTCAGCACGCTGATTTCCAAGAGGTAGGTCTCAGTGAAGCCTTTACTTGACTGGATTAGTCAGAATGGAAAAAAACATATTTCCCCTAATAACAACAAGGTCACAATGTTACTGAGGAATATGTATTTTTCTGGAAGTGAAAGCAGCAGTTTACAGTTAAATTATCAACGATGTATGCGAAAGCTTCCTGTGAAAAGTAGCTTCAGAGTTTATATCAACTTAAATCTCCAAGTAAACCATACAATAGCACAAGTAATCCCATGTATACATGAAACTATTAGCCATTTTTATTCCAAAAGTACTGTTGAAATAGCTGGCCATTGCCATTAACACTAAGTTTATCATAAAAGATTTGGCTTTCAGTTGGTCACCAAATATTATTAGTCTAGGTAGTATACCTCTGATATGGTTCAATAGTTTTCTAAATCTATCCTAAAATATTGGGATGATCAGCAATTACTTATTATGTGAGGCTTTTGAAACCTTATGAACTTTGTATCTGGGTATATCTGTAAAGTTCGTCTCACCAGATTATTTTTAAACTGCCTATTGCTTATTGTTTGTGGAAACGGTAAAGACAAGGCAAATGGTTCCAAACTTTTATGAATGAAACTAGACAGAATACTGGAAAAATGTCAAGATTTGTCAGCAATGTGGTTTAAAGTTCACAATTGACAAATATGTGTATTTTTTCACTTCTTTCAGCAGATCAATAACATATCACCTTTATTAACCACAAGTTATCACTGTGTAAACCCTGTTCATTTATTTTTCCCTTTAACTTGAGCTTTTCCCCAGTAGATATAAAGTATACTTTGGAATAAAAAATGACTTTGTAACCACACAGTCAGGCTGATGAGTGTTCTCGGGGCCAGCAACCACTCCAGCTGCTTCTTTCCGATGAATAATGCTCATTAAAATGAGTTCCAGTTGAGATTCAAACACTATTTTTATCCTTGTGCTTATTTATCAGTGCTATTTCTCCTGACAAAACAATCCAATCATTTCATGTCCCAAATGACATTTCTGATTAAAAAAAAAAGTATTTTCTATACTTATGCTTCTCAGTTTTGTGCTTTTCTCCAGTTACTTCAACTGATCTTTACTATATGTATCAGCATATGGAAAGTAAATAGAGGTGGCAATTAAAGGGAAAAAGGAAAGAAACTATTAAAAAAAATAAAATAAAAAGGAAAAAAATAAAAATAAAAAAAAAAGGAAAAATGCTTAAAAATTAGTCATATTATGTTCACTTCCTCAAATATTACAGCAAAGAATTTTACTTGGTCTCACCATTTGAAAGTTATTTTGTGCTAATATTGAAGGTATTTATGGGAATTGTTTTGAATTCTTCTGGGCTAAAACTAACTTTAAGTACTACAAAAATCTAGCCAGCGTACTAAATTTTCTTTGATGTTTTACTTTAAAAAATCAGTTATATATAGTTATAAATGCATGCCTAAAACCTTTCTCAGGGGAAGAAACATTTTTTGCAGCAGTTATACTGTTCCAAGAAAATGAATACCAGATAGGCAAACTGGAATAACTTTAGAGAAGAACATAAAAATGCATTTGGGAACAGAAAAGACTGACTTTCCAGGAAAAGCTTTTCATGCAAAAGCCATTTGATTAAACAACACTGACTACACAACCACCTGTAAGCCTGTTGTGCTGTCTGAATTAAGAGCTTGCTTTTCAGAGTTTCTCAGGTGATACAACTAAGAAGATTCATAGGAGCAAAGTTATCTCAAATACAGAAAATCACTGACAGCACATAAAACGTGCAAGTCATATTAGCAAATAAGTAAGTAAAAGTGGAACAAAAAGACAGAGAGTGGAATCTGTTTTCCTGAAGCACAGTGTATCTAAAGAGTCTCCCATTGCTCATGGTTAAAAACTAGCTTGGAAAACACCCTACAATCTACTGTAAGGCACAATAACACACTGGCCAGAGCTGCAGATGATCTAACAGGTTTTCAATTATGTCCAAACAAGTGCAAAAAGATATAGCTGATATTTAAAAATAAAAATATAAGCATTTCACACAGCATTTGAACTTCAATTCAGCAAAACAGTAAAGTTTCTCCTTTAGTTGGGCTTTCTGATTCTCTTCTAATTGTCCGAGACATTTTTATAAATCAATTTCATGCTCAGAGAATGCCCACCTATGCACATTATGACTCACTCACATGAAAACACCCATAATTGCCAAAATACAAAGTTACAAAAAGACTACAGTATCAATTTATTTCTCCTTTGTGATCCACATTGTTACCAATTTCAGTACTAATAAGAAGATATACAGCATTGAAGTGGAAGCCTGCTAACAAAAGTATTAAAAAGTCATAACAAATTGCTTCTAAAACAATACTGTTGCAGCTGAATGGACACTTTAGAAATAAAGTCTTCATACATTCTTTAAAAGAAAGAATGGAAATTGACAGTTCCCTACCAATATCCAGTCCATTCTGGCTTCACTAAAGCTTACACAATATCATTTTATTTTTCAGAGTTAGCTGGATTAAAGACAGCTCTGCTATCCTTATCTATACGCCAGGTCTACTTCTAGCAATCGGCATGATCAAACCGTGATGGACACCTTCTCCCATGCAACTCTGGGTTGAGACAGTTTGTATACCTGTCTATGTATAGGAGAACAGGACTGCTCTTCAGAAGCTTGGGCGCCATCAGTAACCAATTGACAAGTTATTCTGATTATGTCCCACTTCCCCAGCTCAGATTCCATCTATTCCTATTTTAAAACCTGTATTTTCATGATAGTCTTGAACCAAAGCATAGTATTTTATAGCAGTGACAATTTCAATTGAGATTGTTTCTTCTGTTTCTAGTTGCAAAAAATTTTGAAGATAATAGCTATCAAAAAGCTGTTTAAGATAAAAGAAAAAGGATAAAAATGTTTTTATATCACAGGAAAAATTAAGATCTTTGTGGAACTACTGAAAAATTCATGTACTCACTGCTGTCCTGGGCCATCAGAGCTACCATTGCCAGGTTTCAATATGCCAAGTCCCGTATTTTAAAAAGGAGGAATTTTCAATTTTTAGAAACAAATGCATTTCTTGTTTTCACTCCATTTTTTTCCTATCAAACCAACTCTTCCAAAAGGAATCACGACAGTTAAATGAAGCATGTATTATCCCTAAGAAAAGGCCAATGTGTAACTAAGCAACAAAATAGGAGAAATGTAAATATTTTATGATGTGTAGCATAAAGCCTCCTCTTTGCAACTGGTAATATTTATTAACCTTATTGCAGTCACACTTCCAAGTAAGTAGAAATCTCACTGTTTCTATCTGTAGCTGACACAGAGATGAAATATATTAATAGTATTAAAAATTCTTAACAAAAATAGAACTTTAGGTGATTTTATGAAGCCATCAAATTTGGTGGGTAGTGCCTCCTTAGTAGTAATAATATGCTAGAGGTACTAAAATTGATAAGCAAGGACAGATTTTGGAAATACTTGTGGTTAGTGGTAGTATTTTCATGAACCTTTCCACAGGACAGAAAAATTACTAAAAGAGTAAAATGGAAAGTTCCAATCCTGCTCTTTGTTGCTGTCCTCTGAAGTCTCTCTAGATTGTAAAGTGTGGACAAAATTGGCCCAAAATAACTAAATATCCCTTCTAAGTCTTAACCAAACCCATTGACTATTAGTTCCTCAGTCCATAATCCAATGTTCCTTTCATAAATGATTTTGTCTTCTCTGCAGTCATCCACTTATATTTTCTAATGTTTTGGGACATCATCTTCTTTTTTAAATTCTCAATAATATTTGGACTCCTCCCTAGTTGTATTTTGTGGATTTCAAGGTATGATGTTTACCTTCTCTTCTAATTCAATCTGGAGATTTCAAAACAACACCACAACCCAAGGACTCAACCGTAAAATTTAGTCCTCCCAATCAGAATGAAACACTACAATGAATTAACAATTTTTAGTATGTGCATGCACTTTTCCTGCTTTTGGTAACCAAGCAGATAAATTACTTGCTTTTCAGATTGAATGCACCCTCAGTAAGTTTGCAGATGACACCAAGCTGGGAGGGAGTGTTGATCTGCTGGAGGGTAATAAGGTACTACAGAGGGATCTGGATAGAGTGGATCTATAGGCCAAGGCCAACTCTATGAGTTTCAACATAGCCAAGTGTCAGGTCCCACATTTTGGTCACAACAATCACGGGCAATGCTACAGGATTGGGGAAGAGTGGCAGGAAAGCTTCCTGGCAGAAAAGGACCTTGGTGTATTGATTGACAATCAGTTGAATATGAGCCAACAGTGTGCCCAGGGGACCAAGAAGGTCAATGGCATCCTGGCTTGTATCAGAAATTGTGTGACCAGCAGGACCAGGGAAGTAATCGTGACCCTGTACTCGGCACTGCTGAGGCCCCACCTTGAGTACTGTGTTCAGTTTTGGGCACCTCAATACAGAAGGGAAATTGAGGTATTGAAGCAGGTCCAAAGGAGGGCAACAAGGCTGGTGAAGGGTTTGGAAACCTGTGGTGCTCAGGAACAGGGTTTAGCAGTGGGTTGTTAGAGTTAGGGTAGTAGGGTTAGGTTGAGGTTGGACTCGAAGATCTTGAAGGTCTTTTCCAACCTGAACAATTCTGTGATTCCGTGGAAACCTTACACAGAGAAGCTTGGTTGTCAGTATCTTAGAGGCTTCAAATTAGGTTCTGAGTTCCAATATATTTTTTAATAGAACCTCAAGATATTTTTATATATTTATTTTATTACAATGAAAAACATTAACCATGAGAGTAGATGATCCATTGCCAAATCTGTAACCTTTGGTTTAGGGACATGCTATTCATCTACTTTTCTTTCAGTCTTTATCATACTAACGGAATGAGAGCTTAAAAAGTAAAATCTAGGGTAAGAGAAAAATACAGATAATTCTATGATATATGTTCTACAAAATAATGTTTAGAACTGCAAAATATCTATACTTTTAATATTGTATATGCATATCTACATATTTTGATGGACTACTTGAGACAGCCTAGAAAGAAATTAAGTGAACCAAATTTAAACATGAGAAGCAATCCCTAAAACAAAGACGGGATTGTAGCTGCTCTGAAGTGCTTTCTAATGCAAAAATTCTTAAGCAGTAAAGATTGAAGGTCAGAAGGTGATAACTACTGCAAAATGATGCAAACACCAACAGGAGCTCTCAGCCTGTTCTCTGCATTATAACAGTGCCTAACTCATGCTATCATACTGACAATATTTTAGCTTCAAATATTATGATTTACGTATTCATAGAATTGTTACATTCAGCTAGCACTTAAGTGACATTTGCCATTTTAAAGAATGGAGACAAAATCATCTAAATTTGAAAATCTGCTATAAGTGGTACATGTTTTTTCTCCTGTTAGATTTGCATTTACAATATATGACTAAGTTTTAGTACTCACAGGCTTACCATCTGGACCAGGCTGACCAGGATAACCATGATTCCCAGGCTGCCCAGGTTCACCCTATGGAAAAGCAGTATGTTAATGCACAATAATATGAAAGTGCATTTTAAAATTAGCACAGAGCAACCTTAACCCTAAAACATTTCACTAAATAGTGGCTGCAGGCCCAGATTCCTGCTATTGAGGAGTAATTCCTACAGCAAAAATGAACTCAATATGCAATACCCTTCTGGGAAAATTCTTCCTATCTTTTTGTGCAGGACGTGGAGAAGTGAGCCCATGCTCAATTACAGCACAAGTCTGGCCCATCACCTCAAATGCTTTCAAGCTTTTTAATATCTTAGTCAATAGAAATAAAAAAACTCTTCATCAAATGGATGAAAAAAATCTTTATTTAAACCTTGTTAATGTAGTAGTTCTACTCTGAAGAAAACTCACCTGCTTTGGCTGAGTTTAGTTCTTAAAGCAAAAGCACTGGAAAGGCAGGAGCCAGGATTAAAATCTGCAGAATACTAAACTCCTCTTCATACAGTTACTGCTGTTCTAAAAAAAGACATTCTTCAAGATTTTTTCTTATAAGGCCTTTGCAATTATTTTGATAACCTTTGTTATGACCATGTTAAAGAAAAATCAGTTCCCCAGGCTTCATGTTTATGGTGAGAAAGGAGGAAATTAACTTCTTATCCAATATATCCTGCTACTTTATTAAAGTTCTTTTTTTTATTTTACTATAACAGACGTGATCAGAGACCAGCAAAATCCAATAACACCTGATCTATAAAAACATTTGACTTCTTTGGGGGTGTTAGGCAGGTACCACTTTCTTCTGCCTGACCCATCAACAGACCTGTGAGTCAGCTATAACTGCAGAATTGTTATAGAGAGGGACACATTAGGAGGGAAATAGAAAAATAGCTTTCAGCATGACTGTCAAAAAGCATCTTTTCACATGTAAACCACAGAAATGTTATGCTGAACTAAATTTGAAAGGATATAGAATAATGTCTCTTTAGAAAAGCCTAACAGTTATAATTTGCTAAATTCAACAATTTTTAATCTGGAATTATTGAGGTAGCTGCAGCAGAGTGTTAACTACTTATATAATGCGAGTATAGTTTTTTAATCATTTGCTTAATGAAAGACAGGTGCTTTGGGCTTTTCTCATCTACCTTTTTAAGCAAAGCTAGTAACTGAGAAAGCACTGCTTAGCACAGTGACTGAGACAAGTACTATATAAAAATATTAGGGGTTTGAGTTTCAGTGTTGGCCATCTGAGACTCAAATATGGTTGTCTTTTTAATCCTTCACCAACACTGAAGGGAGGTCAGCAGAACAGCTAAGGTGGAACTCTCCCAGTAAGCTTAAAGAATGAACTATTCTTTAACAAAGAAGAAAAATAACTTCTCAGTTAAAAGACTTTTATTAGCAAACAATTTAAATATCAAACTATGAACAGTGCAAGATCATTTGCTGAAGACTAGCAAGGAAACACAATTTTATATCCATGAGTATTTTTCTTAACTCTTTGTGTTATTACAAGTTATAGTATCAAACCACAGCCCTGAGGATCTTAATCACTATATTCATGAACTGGAAACCAGAACTAGGATAACTTGTCCCCTACTTTTTCAATCTGCCTGACTATGACTGTCTGACATAAGATTTGGAAAGAAAAAAAAAGACAGAGTGGTAACTTACTTTCGGGCCTGGAGGTCCTTGTTTTCCTGGTGGGCATATGCAGGGTGCAGGAGTTGAGCCTACATCACTAGGACCATTCATGCACTACCAAGAGTGAAACCAGCCATCAATACACGTGCCAGAAGCATTCAACAGACATATCATAATATTATATGACTTTCCTTAGGTTGCACAGGTCCTGGCTTTCACTCCTTTGTTCATTTGGAACTTCTGCTTACATGAATACTGCCCTCCAACTATTCTCATGCATGAATTCATCATCTTGGCCAGAAGAAAAATAAGTAAAAAAATTGAGTACCGATACTGGACTGGTATCTGAAACTGAACTTGTTTTTCCACAAATACTCTATCGTATAGTCTTATAATTTTAAGTCTGGCAACATACAAAGCTCTTCTCCTAAACTAACTGATATTCATCCTTTGAAGTGTGATCAATTACAAAATATAACAATTTAATTAAAGTTTGTAAAAAAAATAATCTAATAAATATTATGTGTAGCATAATGACCACAACTGATGGACATACTATCATGTGTAGCAAGCCTGAAAAGGATGTAAAGCTCAAGTCTGCCTTCTGGGCATGTGTCCTAGCTTTGAAGCTAGTTGATGAAAGGGGGAGCATGGCTGCTACCACCACCTCCTACAAGTTTCAAGTCCTGGATCCTAGGGTGCCTCTCCCTCAAAGACTGTCTTCTTCAAACTATGCTCCCTATAAAAACAGTGGTATCATCCTCTAGATCACCCTCTAGACTGTTTGGTTGGTTTTTTTTTTTTTTTAGGTATTTCCTTGTCACTGTTGAGACCACATGAAACCTCAGAGTTTTACCAAGTCAGGCAAGGGGGGACCTTCTAGATCAAATTCATTTGCCCAAGGTCAGGCACCTAAAATGTAGGTGTTCCTGTACTAAATCTATATGCTGAAAATACAGTCCGTGAATTCTTTTTCATCCAGCAAGTTCTCAGAGCTATGGAAAGGTAAAAATTTAAGAATCCAAGATATGAAAAAAATCAGATTTTGTATTTATTATCTAATACATTTTCTATAACATTTTACCCACACTTTCTAAAATAATACAGACTTCAAAAAATGTTCTCTAAATCTAATTCTTTCTCAGGGTCAGATGACTGATCAAAGAACAAATCCACATTTCCTTAGCTGTGGTACCAAGTGGAGTTACAAGGAAGCTATCATATTAAGTGTCCAGAAAAGCTACCCTTCAGGGAGCTCCCATTAGCATGCTGCAGGTAACAGCTACCTGACTGTGCACATACCCATTCACTTTGCAACAGCATGCAGCCCTGCAAATAAGAGCAATTGAATTGAACAGGGAAAAAATAAAGCAAGCCTATTATTATTGTAACAAATGGGGGTTTCTCCAGAAAACTGATTTTTAATTTGTCTATTGACTATAGTTCAATTAATGGAAATCCATCTCTTTTAAGCTTAGCAAACCTCTGCCCACTTTTCAAAACAAAGTGCATATTCCCTAGAATAATAAGTTTATATAAAGTCAAATACTACCTTAAACTGAGTTTGAGCAGTTTAGGATTGAGCCTACCTCTCCATTCTGAAACAAGAAGAAACACAGTTTAAGAGTACAGCAATATTTGTAATAAGCAAAATCCACTCATTTGTTAACACTACCAAAACCAATCATAAATTTAGGGATGTACCTGTAAAAGAATTATAAATCAAAATTTTAGACTTTCAGAGACTTGCGTGGCTGCTATCAATGCACGTGAATATTTAATACATTTTGTTTAAAGGTCTTCCAACAGGACATACCAGTACAATTTTTATAAGATAATGACAAAACTAGACTTAATACTGAAACATGCAAATATTTATATGCTAGATGTTTACATTTGGGTCAAACCTTTTTCTAGGAGTTATTTCTCATCAAAAAAGCCCTCTGTTTATTCATTCATGTCATAAAATGTATCAAAATATTTCTAAAATCTCTGATCTCTGCCTGAATCCTGCATCTGGGAAAACACACAGCAGCACAGAGACAAGGCTGGCATTTTCTCACTTTCCTGTGTGACTGCATTAGACTCTACTATCGATTGAACTGAGTTTCCCAGTATCTGCAACACCATAGAACAATCCATCCCCAGATATTTCAGCATATTAACCATCCAGTTTTCTTAATGAATTTCTTTAGCAGCCACCATTAGCCTCAATCTGTGTGCACGTGTTTTCTAATGCACACAGTCACACAGACTTCACGCACTGTCTGTGGAGAGAGACACCTTCCTCTGTATTAAATTTTTATCTTAAGCAATCTCTAGAGAGGTATCTTTCTCCATGGATCATAGAGGGATCTTAAAATTATTAGGTAGCTAGGTATCTCTGGGAAAGAGGATGAATTCAGGTTGTAATTAGAACATACAGTTCAGGAGCTATGACACAACCTCAAACCGCATATTCCTCCCTGGAGACCATCCAACGTTTTTAATTTCTGAAGGAGTCCAGAATTTCATGGTAAAGTCCCAAATTAATTTACAACAACAGCAAAGGAAATTAAACTGTCAAAAAGCAATCTTTTTGCCTCGACTTCTTGCCAAATCACAGAGAACACAAGATATGATGGACTATGTAGTGTTTGTTTTATTTATGCAAAAGGTTTTAAATTTGTTTACTATACATGTCCTTACTTCGAGATTTAAAGCTAAGTTTGCAAAAAAGGCTCCTGAACCCACTAGTTCTTAACATACACAGTCAGACTTCAGAACGGCTAATAATCCAGCCACCTACTCATTGCTTAAATGAAAGCTTTGAGTTTTGAGAAAGCCCTAATAAGGGTGCTGATTGCAACAGACACACTGGCCACAATTAACAGAAGAAAACAGACTAGCTGGATCTCTGTGCAAGTCCGACATAAAAATAAAATATCCGGATGTTGAAGATTCCCAGATTCTATTGTCAAACTGGAAAAAAAAAGGTTCTATTACTAAACCAAATCACAACGTGAAAAATGGATTTACATACTAAGACACCAGTGTCTGATTATCTTTAGCTCAGTTTGTTTTAGACAACAAAGGAGGAAACTTTGAAGTAAGCTGTACATATAAAATCTCTTACTTATACTTTGAGATGGAAGGTGAATGTTTTTGAAAAATCTGGCTCCAACTGTGTCACAAATTATTTCCAAATCTGTTTGCATGTGGTTTACATTTCATTGCATAATTAACTCTAAATAAATAGGCAAAGAGAGGGTCAAAGGATCCCCTAAGCTTCATAATTATGTACATGAATTATGAAATTCTATATGGGTTTTTATTTTTGTCTTATCTATAACATACTTCATGATATCTTGGAAGTATTTCAGCTAATGGGATATTTAACACAGCCATCAGTACAGATATTTCTGATTTTAAAATACAGGTTTGTTGATTATGTACAAAAATTTCAGAGATTAAATGACCTGACAAGTTGCAAGAAGTATATCCGATAAATTATAAAGTAATATTTAAAGTATTTTACACTGCTGTGATCTAGTAGTTTTACTAATTTATAATGTTAAAAATCTTAAACTGCAACAGATGATTTGAGATTCTTCTATACTGCTGTCATATTTCCACCATCAAACATCCAAACTAAAACACCAAAACTTTTAAGATACTTTGTGGAAAAATAAGGCTGAAAACAGACAAGTTCTGTATCACTCGATATTGCACAAGTAAAAAGCATTTGTTTGCACCAGCTGAATCAAAGTAGTATTACTTATTTTAAGAATTCCTTGAGTCAGCTTTAAACAGTGATTGGTAAAAAATGCCAAGTAGTCCTCAAAAGTTCATGTATCATACTCACAAATCCCGGGATCTCACAGACTGTTTCTCGATTATTTTGCTCTGGGTCACAGTAGATTCGCAGTTTCTGTATATCAAACTATAATTCAAAACATAAAAGACGATTTTAGAGGAAGTGCTAATAGCCTGACATTAAGTTACTATATAACGATATAGTTTAAACTATCTTCCACAAGTTTAAAAAAATAACAAAATATTAAAAAGCAAGAGAAATTGGAAGCTCTGTGTGTCCTGTACAGACAAAAAACAACAAAGTAGAAACATTTTTACTCAGGCTGCTCACAATGATCAATACATGTAACCAATTAAACAGTCTGTAACAGAATTATTTAAAGAAAAAATAATTAAACCAACATTTTCTAAAATTACAGAAATCATTGTCCTTAAGCCTTGACAATAAATCCAAACACTGAGAGCATGAATTATTCTGGCTGCTAGTATCACAGGGAAGCAAGTTACAACAGCAAAGGCAAAACCAACCTTTTCCTTTCTACCTTAACAGTCCTGGGAAGATGTTTCTACACTGACCTGTCTCTAATAGATGTAAGATTACTAAATTTTGTTGATGCTTGAAAGAATTTGGATTAAGTTTAGCTGTATAACAGTGGTGCAGGGTCTAGTTGGATGCCTGTTGCCCAGGGGTCAATGTCCAGTCTTGTTCATCAGCGACCTGGGTGAAGGGACAGAGTGTACCCTCAGCAAGTTTGCTGATGATACAAAACTGTGAGGAGTGGCTGATAACACCAGAAGGCTGTGCTGCCATTCAGCAACACCTGGATAGGCTGAAGAGTTGGGCAGAGGGAACCTCATGAAGTTCAACAAGGGCAAGTGTAGAGTTCTGCAGCAGGGGAGGGTTATTCCCTGGTGCAGAACTGGGTGCCAAGCCCATGCATCAGTACATGTTAGGGGAAAGTAGCTCTGCGGAGAAGGACCTGGGAGTCCTGGTGGATGATAAGTTAACCGTGAGCCAGCAATGTGCCCTTGTGGCCAAGAAGGCCAATGGTATCCTGGGGTGCATTAAGGAGAGTGTGATCAGCAGGTCGAGGGAGGTTCTCTCCATCTATTCTGCCCTAATAAGGCCACATCTGGAGTACTGTGTTCAGTACTGGGCTCCCCTGTTCAAGAGAGACAGGGAACTATGTGCAGAGAGTCCAGCAAAAGCCTACAAAAATGATGAGGGCACTGGAGCATGAAAGGCTTACGTGGAAAGGCTGAGAAACCTGGAGCTGTTCAGCCTGTGAGAAGACTGAGAGGGGATCTTATCAATGCTTATGAATATCTCAAGGGCAGGTGACAAGACAGGGACAGGCTCTTTTCAGTGATGCCCAGTGACAGGAAAAGGAGCAACGGGCAAAAACTGAAACACAGTAACATCCATCTGAATATGAGAAAAAACATCTTTCTTTTGAGGGTGACAGGCTGCCCAGGGGAGTTGTGGAGTCTCCTTCTATGAAGATACTCAAAACCCACCCGGACACATTCCTGTGCAGCCTGCTTGAGATGAATCTGCTTTAGCAGGGGGGTTGGACTCAATCTCCAGAGGGTCACTTCCAACCCCTACCATTCTATGATTCACTGATTCTTCAAAAAGCAACCAATAAAAACACTGTCACCAGGTAAGCAAAAGTTTGTGCCATTCTATTCTGTCACTATACTATAGAAAAATGAAACCACTGAAGTAGTTTTTTCTAGCATTAACTATCATGACTGCAAAGAGAAAAAAGCCCCATTACACTTACTTGAAATCACAGACTATAAATTGGGCTAGCAGGGGAAGAAAGCACAGATAACGGAGTCTGTTAATAACATGCCTAGCTATATGTGTTTTCAAATTTTAAATGTCTATCATTCACAGCACTGATGTATGTAAGTTTACCATAGCTATACTGGAAAACACTTCAGCCAGTAAGATCCTAATTAAATTGAGAACACTTGCAAAATATCACTAGAACACATCTGAATAAGGGCACAGAAAATTCACCAAAGAATGTCTGAAGAAGATTCTTGTATCATACTTTGTGCTCAACTCCAGCTGATATCTTTCATAAAAGATTTCAAAATACCTTTTCACTGAAAGGCAGTATGCAGATTCATTAAAATATTTATCTATAATTGTAGCTTAAATAGAAATATCCTGGCAAAGTTTGACAGTTAGTGCTTTGCAGAACGTATTCTGTATTACTGGGAATCTATTACAGAATGTATTCTTTATTAATGGGAATCTATTAAAGTCCCTTTTCTGTAGCAACCTAAGGGAAAAAACAAGACACAACAACAACAACCAACCAACCCACTAATCCTAGAATGCACAAAACTATAAAAATGGGATAATCTTGCACCAACAGAGAAAATGCATGAGACAATGGATCACAATTCTGAAATCTCTACTTTCCTCACAAAAAGTGCTTGAAGTTCTACCAGAAATCTGGGTCAAACATAGTTTTTGAAAGGAGTACTGTAGTATATGGACAGTGTGATCAACAGAAATGCTGAGTCACACACACAGTGTTCAATCCAAGTTTCCATGTACACTTTCAGAATATAATATTAATAGAACTGAAGACTGGCTACAAATAGACAAAAATCAGGATTAACTGAATAAAGATATCTAAAAAGAGAGAATGATGATGATGCGATGCAAAACACATTAATATATTTTAATAGAAGCAGTAAGGATCATGAAATTAAGAGTACAAAAAAAGCATAGCTTTCAAAATAACTAAAATTATCATCTACTTATGTAATTAAATATTTCTTAGTATTGTTTCTTTTACTATCAGTCTAATACTGTCATTACCACATTGCTATAAATATAAAGAAATAGCCTATTTAGACAACATCTGGAACACTGTCAATGTAAGAGTCTTCACCACTGGCCTAGGCAGGCTTTACTTATACAGTCTGAAGTTTTAATCATTTTTTTGGTGTCTGCAAAGAGCTGAAGGCAAAAGGACTTTAATATTGCTTAAATGAATGAACCTTGGTACAGGGTTTTCAGAGGAGGGTTCCAGCACAGCAGAATCAAACAGCAGCAATCTAAGTATCAAATATTGGCAGTACAACACAAACAGAGTTGACACAGCTTGTAGCTTTTCTAGCAGCTAGTGATGATAAAAAAACTTCATCAAAATTTTATTCTCTCACTCTCTTACCAGCATAACCCATGCACTCATAGAAGGAAATTATAAGCACAGAGGAAATTCCGTGCTTTGAGACACTGTTTCCCAAATTTGGGCAACTATGCTGTATCAAATTTGTGTTTCAGCAACAATGAATGCCTCCTGAAATCAGTGAGACAAGTTCAGCATCCAACAGTATCAGTTGCGCCAAGTCCTCCAGACCATTTACATTCCCTCTTAAATATTAAAATATTGTATATTACATTTCAGCTTACAATAAATTAGAAGAGTAAGTTCAAGAAAACAGAAGATGCCAATGCAATGTTAACCTAGAGTAAAATTTCTGAATTATTGTGGTTTCAGCATATGCTTACCTGTACAGTTTCCTCCTTTCCAGAATACTTTCCTATTTGGGTTAGGCCACTGATGTAAATACCTAAAACAGGATGTAATGGCTTCATTTCAATTTCTTGGTCATCTATATACAATGTTACAAAGTCTTCTGTTACTAACAGACGAATTTGATGCCAGCCTTCATCAAACAATATCTAAGAAAAGTGAAGAAAATGGAATTATTCAAAACAAAATATCTTTTTTTGTTAAGTAACAATAATACTGCACTTCAGCACCTAGAGATGATCAATGTTCCTAGGTTTGTCATACAATAAATTGCAAACTGTAGAGGCAAAAAAGTAATATTATAATTAAGAATATGATATTTGGTAATAATTAATCCCTACTTCAAAATTATTTTATGACTCACAGATTTTTTTTTTCAGTCTAAGATATTAAACATGCTCAGACCTGTAACTGCTAAAAAGACAAAGCCAGACTTTTCTTCAGCAGTGGTGTAATGTCTCAAACACTTCAGATCTTTAATCATGGTGAAAACAAACTGGTGCTTGAAAGTCTTTCTACTTAATGTCTTATGAAAAAAAAAAAATCTTATAAAAAAAATAAATCTTAAAGACAACATGATATTGGCAGAAAGAATCACAGTACTGCAATGAATAAACCAAATATTAAAGTCGTGATTCACAAAACCTCAGGTTTCTAAAGCTTAAGATTTAGTTTAAACAAATAGCTCTACATAGTTCTACAAGTGCTAGAAAATGTGGTACCTTTAAAGAAGTATTTCTGTCACTTACATTAGAAAAGAAATTCAACATGGAAAGAAATGCTGCATTCTCAAGCCTATCCATTAATTTAAATAAACAAACTAGCTATTTATAGCCTACCTAGCCTAGACTAGATGCCTATCTTTTATATAGCCAAGCTTTAAATAGAGATTCATTCCACACTAAATTGGTATACATAAGAATAAACTGAAACATGTATCTTTCAGTGTGTCATTATGAAACAGTAATTAAACTTACTTCACTTAATAACATACAGAGTACATAATATTTCCATTTTCATGAATGAAAGTGATAAATTATCATAACAGTTTATTAAATAAAAAGGTTCATCAAAAGCATATTGACATTCATAGTGTGTTTAGAGACATCCATCTCTAAAAAGGGCATAAAAGTATTGTTCTCCATAACAACAATACAAGCATGGAGAAATGCAAAAGAAAAAAAAAATCAGAAGTCTTCTTTTTACGGTGAAGTTCGGGGATACCTGGGACTGCAAGAATAAGTTTGATTTGTCCCTGTAGCTGCCAGAAACAATTAAATACTAATTTTCAGATTGACTTGTAACTGAACTTTGCAACAATTTCCAGTAAAACAAGTTTAACACTGCTTCTTATCAAGAAGAAAAATAATTCACCTACAAAGAATTATAAAAAGACTGAGGAAATTTGGAAAGAAAAAGTATAATACTCCATCCAATAACAGAAAAAATATCTCTCCCTAGGAAAAGCTTAGGAGCAAAAACCTTCTCTTGGATAGAAGTCCTCCTTCCTCTGAGGATTTATATTTCAAATTCTTTCTGCCTGATTTGGAGTAAGGATTCGAACACAGGCCACCATTTCCCAGAAGAGTTGAACCCCCTTGGCCACGAAGCATGCCAGCAGAAAATCGCTCCCACTCTTTCTCTGCTGAAGCATCCACCTTTGTTCACTTAAATACTCCCTGAATGGGAATCTCTAGGCTGCATATTACTATACTGCTACAAATGCAACAATAGAGACAGTCAATTTCCTTCCCTCCATCTCACCTGCAACCAAGACAATCTTTCTTACAAGATTTCAACATCTCACTGAAAATTACAGAAAAAAAAAAGATAGAAAGAGAACCTTCAGATTACAGTAGAAGACAAAAAAATAGGTTTGCACAAAGAGGGGAACTCCTTCAGTGAGAAAAATAAGTAGCTTAAGGGAATTTTTATTCAACAGATAACTATAAAATTACAGATTGAACTGATTTTGTAAGGTGCTATTTACTCCTCTGGAGAAGAAAGGAACTTCAGTCATTATGTATTTTCAAGGAATTTAGACACTTAACAAAAACGCTATCTAAAAAATGGACTATTTGCTTTCACATTTTCTAGTCTCTGTATCAAAGGCAGAAAGTACTTCCCAGCGTATTAAGCAAAGAGCTGTGTGAAAAGTCAGTCTCTGTGATCTTCACAATTACCTGCTGGAAACTATGAAGTAGAAAGCACATGCACATCATTTGCAGTGCTGACCACTGGAAACACTCTGGAAACATTGGTGAAGCACCTCACACCTATTTTTAAATGCCTAAGCAGCCAAAAATAATGCCTTTTTTAAAAAATTAAGGAATTATGTGTACTTAAAGGAGTATCCCAGCATGATGATTACTTCTTACCTTTACACGAGGTGAAGCAAAAGTAATAACTTGTGTGCCATTTATTAAACTTGTTGTAGTGAATGATAATGTTTTCTCTTCTCCATTAATAGTGACTGCTATCTGTGGTCTCTTATCCAGACTTAGAATTCTCCACAAATCCCATGTCTTTTTTACTTTAAATCTTTGAGTGGAAACAAACACATAGGATGGAGGAAGACCTTCTGGAAACACATTCCTAAATAAGGGGGAAGAAAAAACATAGTGTATGAACATTTGTATAAGTCTTAAAATAAGCAAGCAAAAAAAAAAAAAGTCTTCCTAAATTTAGAATTGTATTTATTAATTTAAATACCTTGTCAATTCTGACAGGTCAACACGTGAGGTTACTTCATAAGCTTTTGCATTAGTAGTTGGTATTTGAATTCTCTTTTTAACCTTTTTCTTCACACCTAATCCTAAAAGAATGTCAAATCCTTTTTCATCTCGAGCTGCCACAGGAATTCTTGTCGGACAAACAGACTCTGTGAAGTAATAAATGCAAGTATAGTTCAAAATATGACTTAAAACTTTCAAAAACAATCCTCACACCTATTTTTTTGTAGCTGCCTTTCAAGAAATAAAAAGAGAATTGAGAACAGACAGTTAAATATAACATGAGAGAAGTGACATGCAGAATCCTCAGAGCCATGAAGCAAGAATACAGACGTCATACTTTACTGCAATTACATTCACATACTATTTTGAATTGTCACTAATTGTACTTAAAGGTTATTAAAATATCTAATAAAAACATTGATTTTAATATCTAAAATTTTATGGTTTTGAAATGCTACAAAATTATAGGTGTTAATTTCCATGATGCACAAACAATTTGGATTAATTCAACGTCCTTCCCAACCATAAAGATGGACTGAAAATGGACAAAAGTAGAATTATCTACAACTACTTTTTTCATCTTCTTTTGCTCAAAATGTACTCTGATCTTCTTTGTCTATTACACTGAAATCTGCTTGAAGGTATTCTCAAATATTGTGTGATAAATTTTCTGTGGAAACTGAAGTTACCTGAATGTTATTTCTGTTTATTTGTCTTTATAAAAAACAATACTAAGCAGTGGACATAAATTGTCTCAAAAAAAAAAGTGACATAGCATAGAGGAATTTAATGCTAAAAGCCAACATTGTATTAGAGTAATAAATCAATGAAAGAAATAAAACAACTTTTTCTTCTATTAAAATTATATTAAACTATTTACAATAAATAAATTTTCATCATTCATTTCCCATTGTTTCTTCAGAAAAAGAAAGAGGTTAGGAATACATTCCAAGGAAGGGATGGAGAATTCTCTCACATCCATCTGGACCAGCCATGGGCTGGAAAACTCATGTCTCAGTGCCAGGGAATTATCAGCTCAACAGTCTAGACTGGGTTCTCTTTGTAATATGAGCAAAAATGCACAGCTTCTCTTTCTAACCAACTCGAAGGCAGTCAGAAGCTACCCCATTCTGATGGGGGAGGCAGGATATATAAACTCTTCAGAAAATTCAACTAAGTGTCTGCACAAACTATCTACGGTGGGGAAGGACAACCCATCCTAATGTGACATGCCACAGGTACTTGGGACAGCAGCAAGAAGCCACATAAATTCATCTTAGTTTTCTTTCCCTCTCCACAGCAAAATGTCACCTGACTCACAAATTAAAAATGTATTAAAAGTTATCTGTCTGGTTCTGTAAGAAGGAATTGCAAGAACTCTCTGCCTACATTTGTGAAACTAAGGGGGGGGAGAAGAAATACAAAGTCCAACACAAATTTCCTTCTCATTCTTCTCAAAACATAGATGCAAGATTTAAGTCAACATACTTGTGATATTAAGAGTAATAACACTTTATTTTTTCAGGTTTCTTTGCTGTGTAATGTTATAATGGAAATATCTTCTAAACTCATTTCTTTCAAAGATGAATAATGGTCATTCTGCCATTAAAACAGATTACAGATAATCATAAACACTGACAAGAAAATTAATGCAAAAATCTCTTATGGTTGCAATATTAGAAACTTGGTGTAAAATCAAAAAATAAATGCAGAAATAGGATTACTTTATGTGAGAAGACCATTATTCTGCATCAATTCACTTGTAGACAACAAGTTCTCCATGGAACAGCAATGTGACCTTGTGGCCAGAAGGACAAAGGTATTACTTAAGAAGAGCATGTCCAGCAGATCGAGGGAGGTTCTGCTCCCCATCTACTCTGCACTGGTGAGACCTCACCTGGAG
>JANHFX010009818.1:16750-30922 GCA_027560015.1 Chloroceryle amazona | reverse complement strand
GTTCCACCTTAACATGAGGAGGAACTTCTTTACTGTAAGGGTCACAGAGCACTGGAACAGGCTCCCCAGAGAGGCTGCGGAGTATACCTCTCTGGAGATTTTCAAAAGCCACCTGGATGCATTCCTTTGTGACCTGTGCTGGATTATATGATCCTGCTCTGGCAGGGGGGTTGAAGATCTCCAAGGTCCCTTCCAACCCCTGACACCCTGTGATACTGTGATAATTCCAAAGTAAATATTCCACGCCAATATAATACAATTACACATTAAGAAACTACTCTTTACTTCTAATGGCACACTGAAGAATTACATAAAATCATTCCTAGTAAGGTAGCTATATTTTTGATCTTCTGGATCATCTTCTGATAGGACTATTTTGATAACTAACTGAGCCTCCAGTGGCAAAATTAAGAACTGTCTTCCATGGGTAATGGCAGTGTTTACAGCCCATAGAACCAGTCACCGCAACTCTCTAGACTATAGTTAAATTTTGTTCCTTTTTACTGTTTTTACATAGTTTATATATGCTTTACTTCTTCTTCCTGAAGCATGAAATAACATTTTGATGTTAATACAAGCTGGAGTACAGGAGGTTCCACCTCAACATGAGGAAGAACTTCTTTACTGTAAGGGTTACAGATCACTGGAACAGAGTCCCCAGAGAAGCTGTGGAGCCTCCTTCTCTGGAGACTTTCAAGACCTGTCTGGATGCATCTCTGAGTGATCTGCCCTAGTTTTAGTCCTGCTCTGGCAATGGGGTTGGACTCGATGATCTTTGGAGATCCCTTCCAGCCCCTACCATTGCATGATTCTGTGATTAAATCTCATTAGATAGCATAAAGAAAGTTTCCTCAACATCCTCCAGCCTTTCTTGAGGTCTGCACTGAGTATTGGTTTTAAATGTATTCTATATTTTTGCTAGAGTATATTAATACTACAGGGACATTAAATTTCCAGAATATTAAATGTGTCTTAAATATTTGTGGATTATTTTAGACACATTGTCCTTTCTGAATGACAGGTTCAGCAAGTTTTTTCACCCTGCCATACTCTAAAATGAATACTAGAGATCCCAAAAGTGATCTCACACAAAACCCCTCCATTCACAAGGTCACTCATAGCACTACTCACTACACAAAGCACCAAACCTCAGCCTCCCCTTTCCAGAAAGGAAATACTGCCTCTATGCTCTTACATCTATGTTCATATAACAACAAAGTCTAAAATGCCATAGCGTAAAGGTTAGCATTTTCTTAGATACTAAAACAAAGACAATAAAGAGAGAATTGAAAAGTTTTCAGGCAGTTTCATGTGGTTGATCACAACCAAATCACAGCTGCTTTGCCCTCACTGAACTTCCTCTCCCAGAGTCAAAAGTGAATCCGAACAACATTAATAAAATAATCCACTGCTCAGATATAACATTTCCAGTTTATTAGTCTTTCAGTTCACCTACTAAAGACACTGCAGTTACAAATGAAACTGCCAAGTGTCTCTTATCGCTCCTTGAAAGAGGCATCTCAATGTTAATGTGAAGGAAGAGCGCAACATAAGAGTGTGGAAGCAAAGGGTCACGTAAAGTAAAATAGTATGTACACTTTTGTATACGTAGTCAACATTCACAGACTACTGCTGTAAGTAAGAATCATGAGAAATATCGCAGCTGAATTTTAAAGGATACTAGTCAATAGTGAAAGCAGAAAATCCATCTTGATGAAATATAATGTCCCTTCTAAACTTTATTTAAAGCAAACAGTGTGTTTGTTTTGGGAAATAAAGTTCAGCATGAAGTTCATTAAAGAATTTATCTGCACTTAGCTGATTTAATTTTTGGACTGACCACCTCACTACATCAGCCACAAGGAATTATTATGATTTTCAGAAATCTATCAAGAAATAAACACTATTATCCTCAATATAATTATCACTATATTTTTTCATTGAAGTCCATATTCAAAGTGAGAGCAAATTAAAACTAATTTTAATTCTTAGTAAGTGCAGAAATACAGAACAATTGAAATATGATTCGGATCAATTCTTGGTAATAATCTATGTACAAAATAGCACCAATAAATACTTTATAGGAGACTCCTGTGTGACATGTATATAAAAAAGAGCAATTTGCTCTTTTTTATATACATGGGAAAGCCAATGTTTTACAAAGTTATCAGAAAACTCAATACAGTAACAGTGCTAGCATTCTAAAGCTAAAAAGTCACTTTATAATGTTGGTCGTGGCTAACTCTTCTATAAAATCCTTCTAAAAAAGACCAGAACAGCTTGTTACAGTTCCAGGCACTTTTGACAAGTCTTTCTTCCGGGTTTTTCAGAACATACTAGCAGAAGAACTGTTTGCAATGACAGGCTATCCTCTCAGCCCTCAAGAAGAAATGCTATGTTGTGGATGAGAGGCAGCCACACCTAGGTAATGGATAAAGTAAGCCTTTTATTTCCAGCACTATGAGAATTGCACAAATATTTTAGGGTTTCCAAACTCTATCAATGCAAAAAAATTGCAGCTTAGGACAAAATGCTTCATACTGAAACTAAGCACAAACTGTGTTAAAGCACCATCTCTTACCAAAATATATGTCTTTGTTTAATATAGAAAATAACATTTCAGAAGTGAGTCCCACGAGCATGATCAAAATGAAAGATTATAGGATAAATTATCAAGTGCCTTAGGTTACATTAATCATGCATTCTGCTTGTGAAATAAGGAAATATGGGTAGAGAACTACCTTCTGCACACCAAAAATATTTCATAGTCAATTACTTACCTTCACAGAGTTTCTGCTTTATAACTTCTTTAATTCTTGATATTGCAATATAATCTTCGACATAAAATACATAAGTTGATGAAGGCTTGTTAGCAATAGCTTTAAGCTCATCCTCCTCAATTTCTGAGCCAACACCAATAGCAAACAAAGTGATTTTATTTTTCCTTGCTTCTGCTGCTACATCTTTGACTTCATCTTGGGACTTTCCATCAGTAAGAACAACTGCTATTTTTGTTAAAAATCTTGAAGACTTTGCAAAAAGATGGTCAAAGGAAAACTGAATAGCTCTTCCTGTTCTTGTATTTCCTCCCAAGTAGTGTATGTACTCCATTTCCCTGATGAGATTCTCAGTGGATTCATGAGTTCCGAGAGGAATTTCAAGTACAGGGTAATCACTGTACTGCACAACTCCAACTTGAATAAACTTTGGCCCTATGTCAAAATTTCTTGTAATATTGACAAGCCAGCTTTTGATTATTTCAAAGTTTGCTGGGCCAACACTGTAAGACCCATCTAAGATAAAAACTAAATCCGCTGGGGCAGTTCTGCAACCTAAAAAATAAAACAAAAAAAAACAGAATATTTTTCATTTCAATTACTGTTTGCATTAAAATCTATATTGACAAAAATATTCCATTTAAAAATAAATAAAAATAAAAATCAGCTGTTTATGAAAGAACACAAGATTCTTTTCTGTAGACCACACAGTTCCAACTTGATATCTGAAAATGATACTATTTTCTGTTTTTCACATCATTGCCAGAAACAACTATGAAAAAAATTGGGAATTCAATTCCTTAGCTGGCAATTGTATTTCATGCAATCAGCAAGGAGGAATACATGTTGTTTTTTCCCATATCTCCTTGTCTGCAGAGATGACAAACATAAAAACTCATTTTTGTTAGCAAACCAAGCACACTGCAGAGGAAGGCTACAGTCTGAATACTCCAGAATTCAGCAGTAATATCCATTCCTATTACAACTACAGTTTAATTGACTTGTGATACTGCTACATGGCACTTACAGAACTAGTTATTATAAAATCTTGAGCCTCAATTGAATGTTTCTGGTAGCATATTCAGATTTTAGAAGAAAACTGCTCAGTGAATGAGCTCAACCTCCAGAATATAAGATCACATAATAATTTAACAAATAAAATGTAATTGCATGATGACTTAGGCGTGTATTCAGCTCTCATAGATGTCATCACTTTTAAATGGAGCTTTTGGACTAAACTGCTAGCTACACAAGGATTTTCATAAGACAGACCTTTCCATCTTACATGCACATAACTCTCCAGAGGAGGCACTCATCTTTCACCAGCTGTGAAAAAAGCTCAAAGAAATGACACGAGGTGCCAAGGAGTTGGCCAAAACTAAGAGAGATTATTTTTATCCCATGGCATGCAGGTTCATGGGGGTTGCTGTGTATTACTGTGCTTCCTGTTTTGTGAAAGTTACAGCTCCACCACAGGACGAAGAGCTTTGCCTTGTCCTGATACCTGCCTACAGACACTTCTGTTCAGGTCAAGATCTTACCTTCCCTGAAAGTGAGTGATAAGTTTGCTGGAGAGATGTTTTTGCAATGCAGCGTAATTTAAGTTGGTAATTAAGAGCTGACAGCTTGAAAAAAATATGACTTTCTAGGCACCAAAACTCCATTCTATGGAGTTTGTTGTAAAACACTGAAAGCTGCAGGACTGAGAGCAAAACTGGATGGAAAAGACCTACCCTGAAAGTATCACTGTGGTCAGAGGAAAGTTTTCCACACTCGTTTTTAGTCAGACACTTTATCTTTCAGAAAGCTACCTTGCTTTTCTTTTCCATAAACCAGATTTAGAGTATGAAACTTGGTTTGGTGGAGTTTGAGATGATAATTTTGAAGAATATGCAAGAAAATATGTCCCAGTGCTGGGGTTATCTCAGCTTCCTCTCACAGAAGCTGCATTTTTCTTCTTTGCTTCTCACATAGCATTATATCTCATACTGTTAAGCTATTCAAAACACAACTTCTGAAGAAAGGAAAATATAAATACTCAAGACACATGTTTAAATCAAGAGTGTAGCTTTACAAGACACAAACTGAAATAGAGATACTCCCTTCCTAAAGGAGAAATAAGATATTTAATTTACTTATATTTCCAACAGAAAAATGACACTGGAAGAAAAATAACTATCAACAGCATTGTACCTGTGGACCTGAAAATAGATATTATAAATTCAAGGCATGCTTTGAAGTTGCCCTTATCTGAAATGTGAAAAGGAAGACTTACTTGCTCTTGTTTCCCCATCATCAGATGAGATGTAATCATGAAGTAACAGAATTAACAGCATCTGAAAAAATGTTACAGTCTGTGCCATGTGTATTGTATTTTCAGAGTCTTGAGATTAAACTAGATGGGGAAGAAATTAAAAGGAAAGACAGTGTTATTATATTACAAAACAATCCCAAGCTTCTCTGTTTTAAAATCTGTGCATGAGGAACAACTTAGAATCAAACCTGCAAGCCCAGATGTAAGGCCAGCCTGCAACAGACCACACACCCAAATAGTGTGAGTCAGGCTTGGAAGCCCAGAATTGAGATTCTAAACTCAAAAAACTCCCTCAGCCTCCCTGTAGAAGATCAATTTTCACCAAGGCACATATACTTCTCCTGCTATGTACATACATGAGTAGATTTTATTCCTAGTCGCAGTCAGACTTGTCCAACCACTATCCCACGCTGCAGCCATTATCCAAAGACTTGAGATCTATGGCTCCAAAATATGGCAAGTGTTTATGTATCAGGTACTGGTGGGGAGATGTTACTTGACTCCCAGCTCACATACCTGGTTACTTCCAAGAGTCTGGGACGCTTCAACTCTGTCTCAGGGCTGAGACTGCCACCAGAAGTCAAGGTCTCAGTGAGCCCCAGGCCTCTCGCACCAGAGCCAAGCCACATAGACTGTGTACCATAACATCCAAGGTTATATAAATTGTATGTATCTTCAACTTTTGATTCTTTCCTCTGCATATGTTTTCTTTGCTATCACAGTATCTGAATTATATCCCCAAAAGGGTCTTGAAGCTGACATATAAATTTGGTCTCATGTTGCTGTCATAAATATTATTTGACAAATTTACTTAAATTAAGTCATAGCAATTATTTATGGTTTTTGCAAAAAAAAACAGACTCATAATGGGAAAAAGACCCATTTTTTGAGTACTGTGTTCAAGACCCTGAAAAAGAAAAAAAGCATACTGAATATCTTTTCTATTCTGTTTTCTCATCCGTCCTCCAATGCAAAATGCAATTTTTCTAACTACATTTTATCCTCCACTACAAAACATGAGCATCCTGACAAAAACAGAGGATTAACTGCTGGGCTATGTAAGTGCATGCCCTGATGCACTGGTGAGTGAGAACTGACATGGTCTGCCCAGAGAGACTGTGGAGTCTCCATCCTTGGAGCTACTCAAAAGCCTTCTGGACAACCAGCTCTAGAGTTTGGACCAGATGATTTCTAGAGGTCCCTTTCAACCTCAACCTTTCTGTGACCCTTTGATTTCTACTAGACTATGTGAAGTGGTATTTGTTCATATAAGTGGAGATTTGGTCAGTCAAATGTCATTTATTGTAAAATTCTGTCCTCTGTGACATTACTTACATCTATCTTTGCATATTACAGAAACTTTTTTCCTCATTGAGTTACTTGGTTTGTATTCAGATCAACACCGTTTCTGTGTTGCTTAGTAATTTCCCAACCAACCTACTGCTTTTAAATTTCCCCATATTTATGGGAAAACCTCTAAACTATGACAAAAAAAGAAAAAAGAAAAAAGAAATTCAGGACGAATTTTCAGTAACAGTTTAGGGCCAATTCATTGCACTACCATTCAGTGTCATTCCTTTAAGTATTTTACATCTAGCCAGAAGAATTAAAGTTCCTCAATAATGCTGGCCCCAAAAAACTATAAAATCCTATAGATTCCTCCCACTAACAACCTCAAAAGAAAAAGGTTCAAAAAATAGAAAAGTAATAGTCTTGAAAAAGTCTATCTACCCACTAGTATCTTCAGGGATGAACCCCCCAGATTGGCAGGAATGAGATATGCTACAGAGAAGATGAAGATACTCAGAGCTGGCTGGGTGGAAAGGGGAGAACAGAGGGCTGCAAGGAAGCCCTGTGCTCCCAAGGAAGGAGGTGGTCCACAGAAACACAAATAGTTCACTGTGGGAGAGGTACATGTGAAAGCAGTATTTACTGGCTGTCCTGGAGTACATAGGAGAAGACAGGAAAGGTCACATGAAAAACTACTGCATATAGGAGAGGTGAAAATAGAGGGGTGTTACAGGGGAAGTAAGGGAAGGAAAATTCATGGGGATATGCTGTGGTCTACTCCACACATGGACCCAGTGGAAATGTACTGACCTCTGAATATTTCAATTCTATGTTCTCCTGTCATTAATTTGCATTGATCTCATTCATGTATATATTTTAAACAGGGAAAAAATAATGGTACACCCCTTGTATGACCTCGCTGGTCAGCTCTCATCACATTGTCTTAAAATTCTGCAAAACAGGAGTGTCCACCCCCCACACCTCTCCACACACACACCCCCATAAAAAAGGTAGAACCAGAAAAAGAAATGTTTGCAAGTTCCTCCTGGACCTAGCTCCACCTACCTACAGAGAACCACTGTTCACCATGCAGCCTGAGACTTGCATAAGGGGAATATCCAAACTCACTCTCACTCCACCAGTAAAAGAACTAATCACAGAATGTTAGGGATTGGAAGGGACCTCAAAAGATCATCTAGTCCAACCCCGCTGCTAGAGCAGGATCACCTGGATCAGGTCACACAGGAACGTGTCCAGGCGGGTTTTGAAAGTCTCCAGAGAAGGAGACTCCACAATCTCCCTGGGCAGCCTGTTCAAGTGCTCTGACACCCTCACCATGAAAAAGTTTTTCCTTATGTTTACCCAAAACCTCCTACGCTCCAGCTTGTAGCCATTACCCCTCACCCTATCACTGTATATCACTGAGATTATAATACTGGCAATACCTTCACAAATTATCAGGCATCAGTGTGGGGAAGCACAGGAGGGAATTACAGGGCAGGAATCGTGTTTGTGTCACTTCTCACAGTGAGGAATTTCCATTCTTCACTAGTGAACGCTACAGCAGCTTTCAGTTTATGTCTTTAATCTTGAAAGACAATGAAGTAATGAAACTATCTCATTAAAGCAAGATTTCTTGGGGTGAAAATCATGCTCCAACTTCTATTTCTTGAAAGGAATCATCAAAATAATTAGCAAAACAAGCTTATCTGATTTGTAGAATTAAACTGCACTCCCTCAAGTGATCAATTTTTTCATTCATTTGTCAGGCTCTTTCTGTATTTCTTTTACAGCAAAGTCTGAAAAATAGGAGATGCTGAGCTTGAGAACTTCACTGTAAGTATAAAACCAAGTAACTATTTAGTAGTAAAAAAATAGCTTATTAATAGAAACCAAAATTAAAAGGATAAACCCAAGATTTAAGCAACCAGTCAACGAGGACTGCAAGAATTATCCAATTGTCCAATTTATTTGAAAGAAAATAATAATCTAGCACTGCCCTTTTAACAGTCAAAAGAGCTGCCAAGCCGACAGCTCCAGAGATCAAACTTTTATGTCTTCTTGGCACAGTAATTATAGCACAGTCAACAGAAAATTTCCTTACAGAAAATACTTGCCCAACTGCCTTATTGCTATCAGGGAGAGGCCACCATTAATACCAACCCAGGACCTCTCCACTGACATTGCCAAAAGACAAAATTCATCACTGCTGTTCATGTCCTTTCTATCTCCAAGTTTTTAAGAGAAACAGAGAAAATTGTCTCTGTGGTGGTCCACAGAAGTGCCCACTGCTTTCTTAGGTCTGTCCTTGAAAGCTCTGCTGGCTACTATGAGAAGTTAGGGTCTTCATGCCAAACTTCTGCTGCTGGAGCTGTAAGAGCTGGGTCAGATTGTGTGGGGAAGTGCTAAGGGATGTTAAATTTGTTCAAGCACTTCACTGGCAGAGGGACACAGGGTTCATGTTAGTTCCATCTTTGCATCTGCAAACAGTAGCCAGGACTTGATCCTTATGGATCCCTTCCAACTCAAGATATTCTATGATTCTATTATGATAAACTACGTGAACCACCACAAAGAAAAAAAAAAAAAGGAAAAAAAAATTTAAAAAACCACCACAACTTTTACCTCTGTCTTTTTCCCAATTATCTGTTGTGATTAGTTTGTGGTTTTACCAAACACAACTAGGAATATATATTTAACAAACTGCTTTTCCACCTCTCAGTTCCACCAAACTACTTTTAGTATATGAAAGCTCACAGAAGAGAAATCTTTATGGTGTTACTAAATAAGTACACAGACATTGCACCCAGCTTAAGTAAAGGGTTGTGGACTAAGTATAAGTGAAGAAATAGCGTATGTGTTACTGCATTTTTCAAGGCATTTGCCCTGGTTATTTCATTTTTCCACCTTAAATGGGATAGTGCACTCCACCCAGGGGCTTTGGAATTCTGGTGATGAACAGAGTGGCAGAAGCAAGCCTTTGGCTCTCTCCCAGCTCCACAAAACTGTTTAAATTAAAGCCACAAGGGCCTATCAGACATTACGTGAGACAGGATACTGTGTTGGGTGGACCTTTAGTGTGACTCATTATGGCCATTCTTCTGTTCTTTGCTGTATGCTTTTTATCTTGTTTTTTGTTTGTTTGGTTTTTTTTATATGCCACTTTGATAGCAAAAGGGAAGTTTAGAG
Source organism: Chloroceryle amazona (assembly GCA_027560015.1). Taxonomy (NCBI): domain Eukaryota; kingdom Metazoa; phylum Chordata; class Aves; order Coraciiformes; family Cerylidae; genus Chloroceryle; species Chloroceryle amazona. Next base: position 21,352 of record JANHFX010009818.1, on the reverse strand, counting down.
TGAGTGGAAACAGGCCCCTGGAGTAAAATGATCTATCTTTCCCAGAGGGATCCCAAACAGCTTATGTAAAAGCCTCTGCTCTGAGCCCCTGAAAAGAGGGGTTGTAGAATGCACCAGATATTTTAGTGTACCTTTGAGACTAGTGTAATGACTCAAGCAATTTTCCAGACATCTACGAGTAAGTGAAAGGTAAAACCACAGCAGTGCTACTAAACATTAGGCTATTGAACTTTGACCTCCAGGGCAGTAGCATAAGACCCTGTTCTCCACCAAAGCAGAGTTAGCAGAGTATTATTATCTTCACCAAAGGCAGGAAAGAAAGAGGATACAATAAATCTTGACCTATAAAATGTAAGTGCATTGTCAGAGATAGATAAATTCCAGCCTCCCCAATGCACATTCAGGTTGCGTCACATACAGGAGGAAAACTCAATGAAGTTTGGAACTTGGTGACATACAGACTCACCTACATGCTGTGACAGACTCACCTATATGTCACATTTTAGGCAGCTTTAACCAATCAGACAGTTCCTGCAACATAGTTCTTTCTTCCAGGCGCTGCAATTTTGCTGTGCAGCAGCATTTGCACAAACAGGGCCACTGAGCACCTCTGTCTGGGAAGGAAATTGAACTCAGGTTTCCTACACAGTGGATATGTGGTAGAGCCACTACTGAAACCAATAGCCTTCGCTTGATTTTTGAATGAATTCAAGGCTGCCAGTGTGTTAGAGATGGCAAAGGCATGGAACTTCCAGAACAGCTTTGCTATGCATAACCACACAGAGGTTCAGATGACAGCATTTCCTGTATGCACACGCAGCATCAGAATTTCACAACCAAATTAAGTTTCCAGCAGGAAAGCCAGATACTTATGCAGGTTAGGCAGTACTTTGATTTTGCATTTAGGATGCTTAAAAGTAGCACCTTTATCTCAAAAGGCAGTTTACTGATGCAGTCTTTCCATATCCAGCTTTGTACCACCCAGATAAGTCTATCATTTTACTCTTCCCAGGAATACTCTCTGAAGAAACTTTACAGTTAGAGTAATCTGGAATCTTCCAGAATCACAAATATTTGCTCTTCGTTGTAGTTTTGTCATTATTCAAACTGGGGAATGGAGAGACAGACTTCCTTTCTCTGAAAACCCCGTCTTCTCTGCTTCATTATGAGATTTTGCTGAAGAAATATACTGGCCAAGTTTAAATTAACACTTCTTTCATATTACATCACTGTATAAGCATCTCTTAATTCAAATAGACATCATTAGATTTGGCCTACAGAGAAGCAAATATTAAAACATTACAACAATAATGATTGCAAGGACATACAGGAGATTATTTGCATTTCCAAAGCTTATGCAATGCTACAGAAATTGTACAGCAAGAAAAAAAACAACCCTGAAAATGCTAATTTATATACATTAAATAATGGGGAAAAGTAATGCAGTATTACATCAACTTCTTTTATAGTTGTTCTTTCTGCTTTCAAAATACTGTTTTTTGCAAATAAAATGATAGAGCTATTTATATTATCTATTTATTCCTAACTCTACCTTATACTACCAGTCATAAGCTTTCAAAAAGTCTGTAAGGTTACTCCAAGTCAGCTACTTTTATCAAGTAATACATCTAAATCTGTGTTTATTTCCACTTGGATTTCAGTTCCATTCTGCATTCATGTTTTCCACATATTGTTGCTCTTCATTTATTTTTCTTGGTGGGCACAACTGATGAGGTTATTATACTTGCAAACATTTAAAAGAATAACAGCATTTCCTGGGACGGGTGAGGCTGTGAAGACATCATCAATTTAGGTTCAGTTTACAAATACAGGTATGTACATAAATGTGAGATTGTATATAAATACATAAAATCTCCTGTAGTGACAAGTACATTAGTATTCCTAATACCATTTCTTTCTGTTTCTATGTTGGAATGAACTATTTTGGCATAATTGCCAGTATAATCACATTCATACCAGGAGTGTTCTACAACATTAAATATATGATTGCAGAGTAGAGTAGTTCAGATGAATTTTTATTAAGAGGGGCCAAGAAAGAAAATCATGTGTTTAAGTTACACATATTGTGAGTTTTCTTTATTTTTTCCTAATAGTATTAGAGCAACAAGAATAAAAAGTCATAAATGGTTCTATCCTGGCTAAGCAATATCTGTACTTAGTTTGTGTAAGAATATATGGCTATACAAAGTACACAGAGGTAGTTTATTTCCTAACCCTGAAATCAGGTAGAAAACACTGCCTGGACTGCCTTAAAAATAAAAGGCTAATGAGGTTTTTGCTTTTTTGCATTTCCACCATCTTTCACAAAATTACAGAATTGTCACGGTTGGAAAAGACCTGTGAGATCACTGCATCCAACTGTCAACACATCACCATCCCACTAGAGCATGTCCTGAAGTACCTTATTTACTCTTTGTTTGAATACCTCCAGGGATGGTGACTCCAACAACTCCCTGGGGAGCCCACTCCAGTGCCTGACTACTCTTTCAGTAAAGAAATTCTTCCTAATATCAAGTCTAAACCTTTTTTCCTGGTACAGCTTCAGGCTACCTCCTCTACTCATGCTGTTATTTACTTGAGAGAAGAGGTCAGCACCCACCTCACTACAACCTCCTTTCAGGTTGTTGTAAAGAGTGATAAGGTCCCCACTCAGCCTGCTCTTCTCCAAACTAAACAGTCCCAATCCCCTCAGTCTCTCCTCACACGACTTCTCCAGATCCTTCACTAGCTTGATGCCCTTCCCTGATCTCGCTCTGTCTGTCTTTATTTTTACAACAGTGGGAAGGTAAGAGACACAATTTTATTTCCCCTCCCTCTAAAAAAAAGTCTAAAAGAACGGAGACCTCCAGACAAAGAGTTGGAGAAAGGCACGAAAGGAGTGAGGAGAGATGCAGGCAAAGACCTATTGCAGCTGAGTTAGTGGGTCTATCAAGTCTGCAGCTGCAGCAGTGGGAGATCTGCAGTGTCAACAGCAACACTGAAAGTGAGTGTCCAAGTCTCTGCAGTAAATCAGTGAATATTCAAGACCTCAGAGAAACAGCAGGATCCCATCTCATCTGCGTTTTTGGGAATGAATCTCACCTGTCTCTGCATATACATCTGTGGTCCCTCAAGTAGTGTGGTCTGTTCCTGCTGCTCAGATGTTATTTTGGATTTCTCCCCCAAGGCTTAGTAAAGGCACTAAAAGCTACTTCAAGATTATATTTAATAATGTATTCATTTATGTCACAGACACAATTGAAATCTCTCATTAAAAGGGGTTGACTTAACAGTCAAAAGAGCATTGACCAAACTGCTTAAAAAGCAAACCACTTAAATCTTCACTTCAAAAGACATTTCAGGGATACATAAGAAAACAAAACCACTGGACTGGTAGTTTAAATGAAACTATTCTGCAACATGATTATAATTTCCACTATTAGAGGTATTCAATAAAAACAAAATAAACCCACAGAAATTAGTACTCCATGGTAAGACTGCACTCTGTATTTACAGCTTTCATATATATACTGCACAAAGTATTACACAGATTATGCAAAGGAGGGGAGAAGATTAAAGAAATTATCATATTTATGGCAGATTTTGGAAAGAAGGCTTCGTATCAACTGTATAAAGGCTTCATATCAATTTTGATGCTGTACATCAAAGACAAAAGTAAGCAGTCAATATATATTATAACCCAACAAGAAGATAGGTATTGCTGATAGCAAAGAATCCTCTTAAGTGGGATGGACTGACTGTTTATTTTTCAGATAATTCAGCAAAGCACAGCAAACCCACAGACTCCTCTAGTCTACATCAGAGAAAGCTTGTATTCATGCTCCAACATCTGAAGTCACAAAGGACTTGTATTTTTAAATCCAATTTTTTCTGGCACTTTGCACTTTGTTGGATTTATTCCCACTCCAAGAGGATGTTGTGCCAGGTGCCAGCACTTAACTTATTATGGGTTAAAGAAAAAGGAGGCTTTACCACAACATTTGAGCTGCTGGACTGATACATGACTGATTGGAAAACAATATAGAGTGGGCAACTTATGTAAGCAACCACAGTTGGCCTCTCAGTGTTCTGGCTGCAAGAAATGAATTTGAGGTCTCCCTAGAAACTATGATTTCATTCCATCTGTGAAAAGCCTGTGCTGTTATTTCTCTCTTTATCAAGCAACTTGAGATTCCACAGAATTTTCTCTCCTTGGACAGGCACAAGGAAAACAGAACATCTAATCAACAGGATAAAATCCAACACTACAACTGTACGGTTGAAATTAACCCAGCATATGATAATAGGATTCTGCATAAGAAACATTTGAACCTATTCCTACAAGAAATCTGAAAAGTTCAGATTCAAAATTTCAATTTAGAACTGAGAGGAATGAACCAGTATATACATCCAGGCTATCAAATGGGGAAACTGAAAACAATTTCATACAAATGATTACCTGGAGCAATAGTTTAGGAGACCATTTTGTCTGAGCTAAGGAATGTAGAGTCCAATTGGGCCAGTGATAACTGTAGGTAAATGGAAGGAAAACAGTCACTGGAGCATATACTGCAATAACTGGAAATTAAATATAATAATTAT
>JANHFX010009818.1:0-16650 GCA_027560015.1 Chloroceryle amazona | reverse complement strand
AATGTATATATACTAGTTATTTATAATTACATATAATTGTATATAATTTAGCAATGAAACCACTACAGAAATTTGCTCAAGTCAGAGAGAAAGGTCCAACAACTTCTAACAAGAATGTTGATAGAATGTTGTTGTCTTATGAAGAGAAGCTGAGGGAGCTGGGATTGTTAAGCTTGAAGAAGAGAAGGCTCTGAGAAGACCTTATTGCCCTCTACAGATACCTCAAAGGAGGTTCTAGTGAGGCTGGTGTTGGCCTCCCAAGCAGCTGATGACAGGACAAGAGGAAATGGTCACAAGTTGCACCAAGGGAAGTTCAGATTAGATATTAGGAAGAATTTCTTTACTGAAAGAGTAGTTGAGCATTGGAACAGGCTGCCCAGAAAAATGGTGGAGTCACCACCTCGGGAGGTGTTCAAAAACCATGTATATGAGTCACTCTGGGACATGGTCTAGTGGTCATAGAGGTGAGTGATCAACCTGAGTGATTCTAAGATTCTATGAAAGAGGCATAAAGGCAACATAAAAACAAAATCAATCCAAATGAGAACTTCTAATGCAATTTCAAGACTACGATCACATATAGTTGACAAGAGAGACATAGAATTGTTCATACACTGCTGCTGTGGTCTTAAAGTCCTCAGAAAAGCAAGCCAGGTGAGGGTTCAGAAACACTGTCAATGCTACCACCAAATTCAGCTAGATCTTGCTATGTCAGAGACACCTTGCTGCCAGCAGCTCCTCACTCCTTTCTTTTCCCCTAACATTTATTTTCATTTTAGTTTTCTCCTCCACATTTAAAAAAGGGAGGATAGGGCTGGCTTAGCTAAGATGTTACTTGCAATGTGACAACTGCCACTTTTGCTGTGAAAACAAGAGAGAAAGAATAACAAATGCACAATGGGTTATTTAAAATAAGTTTTCTCAGTGAAGAAAATAGTAAGTCTGTGCTCTGTTTGCTTCCTGCAAATAAGGGCCGGCATCACAAATAGGAATTATACTTTTGGTCTTCCTATCTTTTTCTTGTTTTCATTTGTCTTATTTATCCCTCAATCAGGTTTGGATGCCAGCATCAAGCACAACAGATCAAGCACATTAAGGTTATTTATTGTCTTTTTCCACAAATCATATTTAATACTATTCTCAGTGTTAAGTACTAGAGGGGATAAGACATGGACTCCTGTTTTAGCTGAAGGTTTCAAAACTTTATTTGAAAGCTTAGTCTTTTCCAAATCTTTAACTGTCCTCCCTCTTCTTCCCTCATTTCCAGAAACATTCAATAAAGGGCAAAACACATTCATCCTTTTTATATATATAAAAAAAAAAAAGCAATCTAGTCACAGGGAAAGCTAATTAATGTATCTGTTCAAGCTTTAAAACTTGATTTTATTGTTTTTCTCTGTAGAACGAATGGGAGTCACCACACCTGGAGGTATTTAAAAGACATATAGACATGGTGCTTAGGAACATGGATTATCAGTGGGTTTGGCGGTGTTAAGTTTACAGATGAACTCAATGACTTTAAAGGCCTTTTCAAACCTAAATGATTCTGTCATTCTATGTTTATTCCATTTAACTGATTGTAACAGCCTTTAGACTACATATAAAGGCATCATGAAGTAGAATGGTCTTTAAAACATCTGATTATATGTTAACATTTTCACAATAATATATAAACTCACTAACATCAAACCAAGAAGAGTCATATGAGGTAAACAGACAAAAAGGAATTTTAGGTTTTCCAATTCTATGCTTCTTAAATGATACAGGTTTTTTACTTCATATTTACTAAAGGAATGGAAATGGCAGAAAATTTAGAGGAATTTAGGACCTGAATGAGTGAAAAGTTTGAAATAATTCCAGTTGCCTACAGTGGAGCTAAATCAGACCCTAAATATTTTAAACATTTTTTTGAAGGAATAGAACAGAGATTTAGCACATTCATGCTCAAAGGGCAAAAATCATAAACATTTGCCATTTCAAGTATATCCAAAATATGGTACTATGAGAAACACAGTTCCAGATACAATATGATCCCATGTCAGACACAGGGGAAGCTTCTAGCAGCTTCTCACAGAAGCCACCCCTGTAGCCCCCCCCACTACCAAAACCTTGTCAGCAAGCCCAATGCGACTTCACACATCCAAACATACTGGTCTATTTTGTCCTTGCCCTAGAGCAACAGTACAGCTTGAGGTGATTATCTACTGAACAGTGACACCAAAAAAAACCTACATCTTTGAAGCACTCTATAAAGAATAAACTGATGACAGTGATTACTCAGGATGATCTCAGAATCAGTGCTGTTCATCGGTGTCCCTCAGTGTCTGCTAATGAACCTGTTTCTAATTATTTAAAGAATGGTCTTTGCTGAAGCAATTTAGCACCTGGCAGGGGGAAAGGGTGTTCAGCATTGCTACAATCTCTAAGAGAAAACTGAGAGGAAGGTTTGATGTCTGGGAGGACTCAGTAGGACTCCTTGAGCATGGGGAAGCTGCATGAAGCCCTGGTCAATGTCGTTCTGGGCCCTTGGGAGTATAAGTGGGAACAGGCATAAAGTCAGGATCTCTTCCTCTCTCCTCCATCCCCAAACTAAATGCTGAGAAAGCTGTCATGAGAGCTCAGTACAGTCTGCACTAACCTAGAGGGAAAGTGTAGAGGAGATGGTAACAAGACTCCAAACAGAAGAAATAGTAGTTCAGTGTCAGGGAAACATTTTCTACCATCTTCGGTCAGACACTAGAAGAGATGGCAAATTCTCCACCTATGCAGTTATTCAAACCTGGGCTGTACAAGACCCTAGCCAGCCTACATTAACTAAGCCTGCTTTGAGCAGAAGCTGGAATGAATGATCCCAGAAGGTCCCTTCCAAATTTCACGTTTCCATATCTCTGCAATTCCTTTCCCATACCACTCCTCACTCTCCAGAATACAATTTCCAGGGCACTTGCCCTCTTGACAACAAGACCAGCAGACAGCCAAGTAACCAGGAGACAAAGTTTGGGTATTCAGAGTACAACCAGCAGCTACTCTGTGTCCCCCATCACATGTACAGAATATGCAGCTATATTCTTGCACATGAGATGTCTGCCAAACATCTTCCAATTTAAAGTCAGCAATGATAAAATAAGGTGGGTTTTTTTATGATGACACCACAGAGGTGCTGCAGAAGGAATTTATCTTGTGGTCAGAGGCATAGAAGCCTTTGAAGCAGAGATTCACCAGCTCTTCAGTGCAGCCTTTCATGGCCTGTGATTCTTTAAGAAGTGGTACCCTTCCCCCTTTCATGCATAACTCCAGTGCTTCTCTTTTGTTTGTTATTTAGTGGTCAGTGTTTATATTATCACATTAAAAATGTTCCATACATCTCGTTGTGTGCTTGAATTTTCACATGATAATTCATAGTTGGATACACAACTTCATATCCATTTCAAAACTGCCTAGCTATCACATTCTTATTTTATGATGAGCCATACACTTGGTGATGCTGAGGAGTGATTCTCCCATTACTAATCTAGCAGAACCACAAATACCATCTCATCCCTCCCTATGAAAAAGTCGCTGAATCCTGTAGTGCTGCTATAAGAATTTACATCCAGTATCTTTGCTTTTTCTTTTCTCTCACTCCAGACAATCTGTGCCATTGGCCACTTGTTTAATATTCAGACATTCACTACTCAGGATTTAATAGTACAATAGGAGTACAACTCCAAATCTCCAGGATACTGCAAGGAGAACTACCAGTCTAATAGGTGCTCAATTTTACAACAGTTACAAGTTGTAAATTATTGCTCAGCCATTGTAGACAATTCCCTGCAAGCTGGCACTGCAAGGCTGGAGTGGGGGTGGAAAGAAGCATCCTGTTCTATCTTGTCAGGCTATACCACATTGGAAGGAGGTAAATTCTTTCCTCCCACTCTATGTCAATAAAGAGATCTTCAACATATGGGTCAGAGAGTCATCTGGGCCCCAGGAATGAGATTTGCTATTATCCTCAGCAGCAATCCCAAACGGTCATAAGCATTTATCACCCACACCCCTTTTAGGTTTCTCCCAGGGATCCAGAAGAAATAAGGCACCTTTTTTTGATCAATAGTTAAAAATTATTTAGCACTAAGAGCATGCTACCTCAGGCTACTCTGACAGATTATACCTTTTACAATAGCATAGCCCATACAGAGAATAGGTGAAGACTCCAGAGTTGAAGACAAGAGCAAACACTTCTGCCCTTTGTTCCTTTTTGACATTAAGGGGCCTAGAATTTGTAAATAATTCAAGAGCACCACATTCCCAAATGAGCCAGCTGGACTTAAAATAGCAACAGGTGAATTAAATGGCCATTAGAGAAGTTTAGGTAACATTTTTTCTTTCAAAAGGACAGATGAATTTTTCCAAATTAGTTCCCATACCTCAAAACAATATAAAATAGGTGTAACATTTTCTGTAGAGTCCATTAAGAAATGTCTACTGTCATCAACGCAGGTTGCAAAAGAAAAAATTAAAAAACATGGCACACTTGCTAGAACCTGTTACACAGATAGAATTGTTTACACAGTATATTAATGGTGTCAGACAGTCCTGAACAAAGTACAGGTCATGCTTTCTTGCATGAACAGGTGTATAACTTACCTTTCAGAGAAATCCCATGAATTAAAAAAGCATATTTAATATTGTCATAAATTTTAATACATGGTTTTCAAAAAAAAGAGAAAGGAATACAATGCCATTATTCATGCCAGAAATCTGACATTTTTAAAGATGCCAGATGAATTTCCAGAGTTATCCAAGTTGACATGGGCTTTTTTTATTTAAATGTCAAACTGGTGCTCTTACAAAAATGGGTAGACTTGGGGTTTATTTCTAAAAAAAACCCTGAACATGTCTAAAAAAGCTGAATTTGTACAAGAGACAGTTCTATCATATTCTGTGTTTCCAAGAATACAAACCCTTGAGCATCACGTACAGTGTTTCAGAGAAAACATTTAAGAGTGTTTCCAATGTTTATTCTGGCACTTGAAGTTAAGGATTATACAGCTGGACAAAACACCATGCATGCAGTCTTAATGAGTTCATATAAAGAAGGCTTGTGGAGATAAATTCATCTGTTAAAAGTCAGTTCCAATTTTAATTCCTTACAGTAAGTGAAAAGTCATGGTTTAAAAGCATTGCTAGCACAGATTCTTCAGATCAAGGTGTTCCACAGCCTTCCTTTTGGGACTGATCCTTTCTAATTATATCCAATCCTGAACCTTCTGCAAGCATTCCCGAGAGTCTGACCCTTTATCACCAGAACACTAAAGATGCTGGAGGTAATACTAGCAGGGTTTTACATTGTTTGCTCCAGTTAATTTTTAAATACTTCAGGCAAAGTAGCTAGTTAAAAAGTGAGATGCTGCTTGTCATGGTACAAACCAAAACCTCCAAATTCATCAGAATTCAGTGCCTGCATTTATGCTATGAAGCACCAACATAAAATCATTTGGTTTATATTTGCTTTCATATTCATTTCTACATGTTATTAGAACATACCTATTAGCTTTTAAAGTGCAGGATTCATAAACTGTTAAAACTACAGTAAGCCAGCAGAGTGAACAACCATTAAACAAACATGGAACAAGATAAAGACAAAAAGAAAAAGTTACACAACCTATCCAACATGTAGCAATAAGTTATGTTAGACAACATACACAAAAAGAGAGCAAAATGGATGTATATGAAGAGTTTCTAAAGATATTCCCTTTTATATGATGTTCCCAGTTTTATTGGGTCTGACTGAGCTGGAGTTCATTTTCCCCCCAGCAGCCCTCCCAGTGCTGTGCTTTGCACTGGGAGCTGGAAAGGTGCTGGTAACACCCCCGTGTTGTGGCTACTGCTGAGCAGGGCTCGCACAGCACCAAGGCTGGTTTCCAACATTCCCCCTCCAGTGGGACGGGGTGGGCAAGATCTTGGGAGGGGACACAACCAAGACAGCTGACCCAAACTGACCAAAGGGATATTTCATACCACATAGCTCAACTAAAAAATCTAGGAAAAAAAAAATAAAAAAAAAAAGGGGGGGAGGGGGTGGTGAATATCCACTTGTCTTCCAGAGCAACTGGAAGACTAGCGGATAACATTAGTCATAACACGGTACGACTAATAGGTGTTGAAACCTCTATACCAGAAGGCAACCTCCTGGTGGTGAAGGGTCATCTGAAGTGAAGCACAGCCTTTGCTGGGCAAGTCTTGTCTACCAGTGCTATAGTGTATCACTGAGTGAGTGTCAGAGAGACAATTCTTCAGTTCTGCTCAAGAGATACCTTGAATAGGAAAATTCTAAAGAAGTTACTGAGTGTGCTATTGCTCAAAACAATATGACCAATGCATTCATGTGCTTTAATTTTTCAGCTTTGTTTCTAATACAGCAGCACAAGCACACATACATTTGCCATTATCCTCCATTAAATAATAAATAAAAGCATTTACCTGCAAGCTATAAAACTAGGACCTGAGAGTTCAAACAAAACCAATCATTGTACAGATACATTGTCACTCCTTCAACTTAACATGACTGGATGGACTGCTATTTCCACTCTAAAAAAAAAAAAAGGCCCAAAAAAAGTATTAGCCATCTGAACAGATCACAAAATCTGCACGTGGACTGTGATTGGTTTCATTCAGGCCTAAATAAAAAGCATTGTCTGTAGGTCTTGGCCTCCAAACGAAAAAAAGTCAGGAAGACATCAAAACAAATAAACATACAGATTACATTGTATAACTTGAAACTTTAAATAATGGCTATTCTAGTTCCAGTTACAGAATGATACACCATGCTCTAACTTCCACCTAACAATGCTTTCCATGTGAAAGAAACAACCACAATTTGAGAAATATTCTTTGAAATTCTATTCCCCCCAATTTTGATTCTATATTTACAAAATACAAAACTACTGAAATATTGAATACTAGGAGAACACAAACTTAATACATTCAGGTATATTTTGTAGAGGCCATACCTACCAGTGCAACAATGGTGCTATTTGCAGGTAGTTTAAGAATGCAATAGTTATAGAAGTGGTTTGTGAATTCAAGATACTTCACACACTAGCTAATTAATTTCATATATATTTATCTACCACTTCAGGATGACTTTGTATAAAAATGACAAAAAAAAAAAAGTCTCATCAGAAGAATCTCTGCAGTACAGTATCAACATCCAAAGACAGTATATAGAATATCACTCTACTGTTCTCTTAAACTGTAAGAAATTGATCCACTTTTTGACTAAAATGGATTTTTTTCAATTTTGTGTGATTATTTCTCTGTTCTTATATGGGATGTATAATTAATCAGAATTCACAATCAATTTTCAAGTAACGGAATTTAGATAGAATTTAGCAATCACACCATAATGCATAAACATTGCTTTATATTTTAGATCTTTAAAAACATGTATGTTTTGAAATGAACTTTCTAAAGATGAACTCTATATCTAGACATATGGTTATTGGTTCTCAGTACTAAAGGTGAAAAAAGCATGCACACAAACAGAAAAACCAATTCTTTCTCAGCCATATGCTAAAATATGCTTCCATGACAACAAAAATAGATTTAAAATATCAACCATTAAAAATGGTAACAAGACTAGAAAATAGCCACTTCAGGAAAAAGGTGGCAAAACATCTATGTCACATAAAATAACAGGATTATTTCATAACAATTATCAATATTTTCTATGGTATTAAAATATTCTGTACATCCTGGCCTATTCATTTTCAGGAGGGAAAGGCCATCCCCTCTTTATTCAAACAGAAAATTCAGTTAATGATTTAAAGTGATTATATATTTACCATAGGTGTCAATCATCCATGCTCAAGTTCTATTTTGGATTACTGTAGCAGAGTTTTCAGGGTGATATCATCATATAACAGAACTCTCCTATCATTTTGACTTCTTAGCAAGAATTCATTGCCTGCAGTTGCCCAGTTTTCCAAAGGCATCCTAGGAATAATTGTGCAGATGTATGTCACCTCAGCTCTATTTGAAAATCAGACAGAGTGAACCAGGAAATTAATCCAAACCTGCATGTGGTTAAGTGAGAAGCAGAGAGAATCAGGTTCTCTGCAAAGCACTCCCAACTTTTGCAAAGGAAATGCCCTGAACTGGACAGCTCCAGGACTGTTTTGTTGAACGCCTTTTCTTGCTTCTGTCAGGTACCACCAAAGCACGAACTACTGATTCCCTATAGAGAGTACTTAGCGTAAGTATACTTATGCATACACAAAGAAGAAATTCTTCTTTGTTAGAAACACCTCTTCTAAGGGCAGATACCTTATTTAAATCCAGATCAGAAAAGACAGTAAGAGGTAAAATAACTAGAAATCCTTTACTCTTTAGGAATTTTTTTTTTTTTTTTCCTCGGTACTGCTTGGCTTCCTCGAAGACATCTAAATGCTTCTGAAAATTAGGTGCAGCTGTCCTCCCTTTTGAGCTCCTTAATGAAATCCTCTGCATCCTGGCTTCCCTCCCCTTTTTGGCAAAAGCTGTCAATATTAATTTCAGCTGAGTCATGGGCACACCATGACCATGTGGGCCTCTTTGCACAGCAAATGGACTTAAATACAAGGGTATACAATTACATTCCTTTCTCCTCATTGCAAATTCATCAGGGAATAACAAACATAAAACTCAATTGTCTAGGACCTTAAAAAAAAAAATAAATTAAAAATCACTGTTACTCCTATCCAGCAAATCTTCCTCTCCCTCCCCACCCCTCATTCTTTTCCATGGTAGTAAAAAAACAAAATCCTCCTTTATTACTTTATCTTCTGTTATACTGCAAGAGTATATTTTTCACAGTTTCATATATTGCCAGCATTTAGCTACATTATCAGTGGTTTCCCATAATTTATGTGATTCTACATAGGACCTGAAAGAATCTCAAATTTACTTCTCAGGGATAGAAAGAATCTCCTCCAGGTCTTTTAATTGCCATTATTTCTGTGTCCTTTTTCTCTCAACTTCCAGACAGAAATACTCAAAAAGCCATTTAATACATTTTGGTGGCTTGCTCAAGGTTTCCATTTGATCCTTGCTTTCGCTGCAAATGACAGAGGTTGCAAACGACAAAGAGGACTTCTTTGCAGTAGATGAGTGTTTGTTTCCTTTCAGCAAGATAATTAGGGGGCCTACCTCTGACAATTGCCCTCAGCATATTAACACCTTTTATTTTTACATTTCCACCTAAGGTTTCCTTGGGTTTAAGTTCCTATGAACGGCTCCATTCTTTAAAAAGCTCCAATGTTCTTAGCTGTACTTTTCCGCATTGTTCTATCTCATGAGTTGATGGTGCATCTCATGGTATATCTCATAAGTTCTCTCACTTTTGCATACTCAGTTCTGCCTCCTCCTAATGGAAACCTTTTAAACAAAATGTGGTAACAGGGAAGATATCATTTCACTTGGGAAAGGAGGGCACACAGTTCCTTACCAAGACCCTAACATTCAGTTTGGCTTACATTCTGCCAGGAGTGATCTATTTTACCTTTCAGTCCTGTGTTATCAAGGCCAAGATTTAAAGCGCTGGAGACTCCCCTGTCCACCTCCCATAAGCAATCAATCCTCCAATTAAATGGTAGTTCAACATTACATAAAGTTCCCCCAGGCTTTTTTACTTGGTCATAAACTCTAATCTCAGGGAGCCACTGGCCACAGAATGCTTTTACATTTTGAAACATTTCCCACAGCTGAGAAAGGAACATATTCACAACTCTAGAAGTCTAGCAATGGGCCAATCCTGCTTCTTCCATCTTCAAGTCATATTCTGCATAATTCACCCATCCTTTAAGTTACTGCATAGATGTGCCTGCCTCCTCTTCTCCACACAGGACTATTGCAGCTGAGGTTACAGTGTTTATTTTCTTCCTTGCCTTTTTATTTAAGTGGAAATATTAATCTGTCTTCCCTACTTGCAATGAGGAAAAGGGGAAACAATAGGAAACCAGGTTCAGATCCAAAGTGCAAGTTAAGTAAGAACACAGGGATCTATGCAAAGAGTGCTACAATTAAAGGAAGAGATACTTAGTTCAGCAGCCTTGCTTAGATCTCTCTTTAGTGAAACCTGTCTGGGCTACAGCTCCAAGGCAGCCACTTGAGAGATCCCAGGTAGTTAAAAAGACTAAGAAAAATAAATTATTAAATTAGGGAACAGTAAAGGCAGTAGGTACTTTTCTAACTGCACCTATCTAACTTTTAAATGGTTTGTGTCAGGAAAATAATGAAGTACCACTTCATACATCTTCCCTCAAATGTATGCACTACACTGATAGTCTAGAAAGATCACCATAGGACAGTGTAGTTCCTCCCTGGCAGTTCCCCAGCTAGTCCAGCAAAAGTTCAAACAATTTTGCATACTTCAGTGAAGCAAGGGTTAAACCAGAACTCAATAATGTGGTATTTTAATAATTTCTACTGTTGATACAACTATGTCAAGTTATCTTGACCTCTGCCCATAAGATACTGCAAACTGTTGTGGAATTAGTGAACTCATAAGGAGGTGAGAATTAGAATTACCTACCGACATCAAAAGCACAACATACTCTTGACAACAAAGACTTCCCAAGTTTTTGCTAAAGCCTGAGCCTAAATGTACTCCTGTTACACCAAATGCAGCACCCTTCTCTTACTTGTCTTCAAATCACCTTAAGTGGGGTCATTTTTATATGCTGCAACAGTTTTGACTAAAAAGAAAACTTTTGGAAATCATTAACACTACTTAATGAAGAAAATACATATTACCATAAAATATTTTGGAAAATACAAGCTGGCATGCTTTAAAAATTGGCTGGATGCAAACTAGAGCTCAGGGTTTGTTTTTTTTTTTTTCCCCATTTTCTGTTGACGTAGGATATAAATGAGTTCAGGCAAGTTAGAACATGTTTTATTACTATCACAGCTCTCAAGATTTACACAAAAGAAAGGGGAAAATAGCTGATAGTTTGGATAATGAAAATCAATATTGTACATTTGATAAGTTGGACTAAATGTAAAAAAAATACAGATCTTTGGGTAGAGTAGTCTTTAAGATATACAAAAATGTTCTGAGCTAACCAAATATCAGTTTGTGTACACTCCAACCACAGAAGTTGTGACACTCTTCATTCCAAAAACTCAATTTCTTCCTTTCAAAGACAGCTTGGATAAAGATGCTTTTCTAGCATCTCCCACAGATAAAATATTTTTGAAAAACCTAGAAGTTTTGTCACATCAGCAAATACACGGCATGCTACGTGGATATGCCATGTCCAGACAGACACATTTAGAGCTGTCCCAGACAGCCTTAACTTCCCAATTAAAACATACAAAAACCCAGTGACTGTTTCTTCATTCAAGGTCTTTTACACCCATATACAAACCTGCACACTTGCAAGCAAGTAGTCCACCTCTACCAGTAGATTTTACCTATGCGGAGGAAGAGGGGGATGGCAGAGCTACATCCCAAGACATTGATTAGCATCTCCTGTTTGCACAGTACTTCTATCACCACCTCTTAAGGACAGATGAAAGAGGTGTCACAAGGATCTGCCATACCCCTCTACTGTACATCTCTCTCGCATCACACAGGACTGCAAGAGAAGCAAACCTTGCTCTTCAAGCTCACTGAAGTGCTGTCTTCACCTCTGCACAGTCCAGTTACCTCTTCTCATTATCTCCTTTTATCAGCTTCACAACATCCAGAACGCATGATACTGAGACCGCAGCCACTTCCCCAGAGACGGGGGGGGGGGGGGGAAGAGTGGGGAGGGGCCAGGGAAGGGGGAAAAAAAAAAAAAAAACAAACCTCTTAGCCTGAGAAAAAAATAGATGCCTGCACAGGTGGTAAGCAACACTCACAACATGGGACAGTGGAGAAAACAATGAGAAAAACTGATCTGGGCAAAAAGTATGAGGGAATAAGAGACATCCTGATGCCACAAAGCTCCCCTAGACTCTCCCTGTTCTAAAAAAGCCCTGAGCCCTCCTCATACCCCATGTCAGTTCTCAGAAGACCTCCACCCATAGTCCCACAGTTAATGGCAAATGGCACTTACAGCCACTTCTCAAACATATGCTCCAGAAGAGCTGCAACTGACACCAGTCCCTCCTTGTCTTCCCTCTGCAGTCTCCAGAACTCACTCCATTTGCCTTAACAACTCCTTTTGCTAACAAGTCTCCAGCCTCTCTTTGTTATTAGTTCATTGTCTCATGAGTCAAACCAGAGCTGCAGAGCAAGCTACTGGAACTGATCATGAGAGAGAGAAAATACTGGAATATAAAAGTCTGAATTATGAAAAGGTCTTAAAGTGCTTACATACAAGGTGGAAATTTACTGTTCCTGTGGGCTAATGCAATACCTAATGCTTACTTTGAGCTGACAGAGAATTCAAGGAAAAATGTAAATCTCTCACTGGAATGAATGATAGTTTTATTTTTCATCACATCAAGTTCAAACAAACTTCCCAGCTCTTTTTGCATGTTCTTAGTTATAGAGAATGCATCTCATTCCAGTGCTTGTGTTTTACTTAGAGCAGCTATTAACTTCTCACTATTTAAATCCTGTTTTATTACAGCATAAAACATACTGATAAAAAGATCAATTGCTCAATCCAACACTGAAATGATATAAATTACACAAAATTCCAAAAGGTTGACATGTATTTACTTTGTACTCTTACTTCCATTCATTTTATCCAGTATGATCAACACTGCTCATCTCCCTGGTTTCTATCTGCTGTTAATCACAAATAGTGTGCCTGGCATCTACCCTGGAAGGCTAAATCAATCAGCGCTGCTTTAGAACAATGCCTGTGCAGATTAATGGTAACTTAGAAAAGTTTCTTTTGCAAGTCTCACAGTACCCCAGTATCCTAGAAACCAGAGAGGAAAAAAGCCTCTCACTCCATTTTGTCTATGCCCCCATGGGTCTAAGTTTGCTTCTACCATATATTGGTTTTTTTCCCCACAGCCATTCCAGTTCTAAATGAAGCAACACAGAAGCCTTGCAGGGCTCAGCCTA
This sequence comes from Chloroceryle amazona, assembly GCA_027560015.1. Lineage (NCBI taxonomy): Eukaryota > Metazoa > Chordata > Aves > Coraciiformes > Cerylidae > Chloroceryle > Chloroceryle amazona. Next base: position 3,620 of record JANHFX010009818.1, on the reverse strand, counting down.
TTTTCATAGGGAAATATAGTGAAGAAATGCCAAGCCCCGACTGTTCATTTATTTATTTATTTAACAAAGCAAGATACTTTGCCATGGTGTAGTGACCTCCTTAACAATTATGCCTAAATTTTACTCCAGACTAGGAGAGACGGCTACTTTACAAGTAGACCCTGGGTGATGAAGCCACCTCCAATGCAAGGATCTATGTGTATTTGCTGCTGGTTTTCAGGGAGGTCCGCTGGATTCTCCGCGTAGAGGAGGTGTAGGAGGCATTAAACCCTACACTCCTACACACTCAACACAGGCAAGCTGAGGATGTGCTGCAGAAGGACAAGGTGCTGAACTACACACATCTCTGTTGCAAAAAAAAAAAAAAGTCTTCTAGAGACCTTGGTTTTTTTATGTAATTGGGTGAGATAAACTCTCTGGAAACCTCCTTGTGACTGTCACCCCGGGAGAGATGGCAAAGTTTGCGTTCTCCAGTCTCTCTTCTAGGCTCATCCTTCCTAAAGCCTGTATCTTTGGGTACTTCAGATGCCCACTAATACCCACTACCAATCGGTAGATTTCACACATTTTCAGTACAAAATTTGGATTAGTGAAGCTTTGAAATGCATCAGGGCCCTCATGGCACTAGCTGGCCTCTTACTGGCCCCTTCCCACAGGTCACGACTCCATGTCAGCCCCAGTGACGCCCCCGCAGGACCAGTCTGCAGCTGCCCACAGCCTTGCCATGCTCTGCCAAGCTGGGCCCAACCCTGGGCCCACGTCCCAGCCTGGGAGATTCCAGGGAGGGGCCTGATGCCCAGGCTGGGGCTGCCTCAGCGCCCCACAGCCACCCTGCTCATGGTCAGGGTAGTAGGGCAGGTCCCAGCTGTCAAGCCCTGCCCTGCCACCCCTCCATGGGGAGCCTGGCCACTGTGCTCTGAGAAAGTCCATCCTTTCACATGATTGAGAGAAACTCTTGACAGCACACAGGACAAGCAACTGCCATCAGAAAGTCTAAAAGCATTCTAGAAGGCACATTTTGGTCTCTTCAAGCCCTCTAGACTGCCACACTGCCAAGGGTGTAGTGGGAAGCAAGGAAGATGCTGCTTGAATGGTGCATCTTCCATGGGATTACTGAGCTCAGCTGTGATCAGGACAGATCAAAGAAGAGGAAAAAGGCAGAAACAAGGACACCTGATAATAATACAGATGACTAAGAGCACGAAGAGACCTCTCTTATAAAGAGACACCAGAATGATTGAATTAGCTTTATTCAGTGCCTCTCTAAAGTGGTAAGGGCAGAACACAGGGACAAGAAATAGTAGCAAATAAACTAGAAAGAGAGATTAGGCCTTGTCCCCACTCTTACAAAACAGGAATGTTCAAATATCTCAAATGATCATTTTACAGACTGTAAAGCTAATTTCACAAGCAGTCACTGGAAATAAAGAATGCAGTAGAATTTTTAAAATATATACATTAATACATATAATTAATAAGATATATATAAATTGATAATAACACAAAGAATAACAGAAGAGAAGAATAAAACTTGAGTAAAGCAGCAAAACCCACTAGGTAAAGGAGGTAAGGGAAGAAAAACACTGTCTTATTCCAGCCAGATATTTCTGTAATTAGTTGGGCTAGTAATTGGACTGAAGAAAAACTTGTTTAATGCAGTAGGAAAAACTACAGTTTTCAAAGTATATTTAATAAATTATTTAGAATCCAAGTAATTTCAAAGATGATGAACATAGCCAAGATGGAGGTAAATTAAACTGAAGTCATTTTGTTTCATGGACTGCCTGAGACACACCTGTATTACTGAGGACCTGAAGGCAGCAATGTGATACCGTTTACAGATCTGCACATTGAAACTAAGTTCAAATCTCCTCTCAGTTACTAATAAGCCGATTTACTAGTTCTGATGGCCTTTAGTAGATCATCCACCACTGCTCTTAGACTTCAACTGTAAATGCAGCTTGACCAGAAGGAAGAAGAATCACAAAATCTACTATAAAAGCTAGGCATGCAAGTAAAATATTATTGTCTTACTGAGCTGTGTCTATCTTATAAATCCATTTCTTTATTATGCATGATATTCAACGAGAGTGTGAGTTCACAGCCTGGTCCGCTGGTAGCCTCTGCCACCCCTGGGGTCTGTAAGGAACCTAGAGAGGTCATACAGTGTCTCTCACAAGAGGTAAGCCACGGTCATGCTTGCCATCAGCATTTCTGATAAATGTTTGTTTGATCCGATCTGGGAAAGCTCCAGTGAAGGCAATTGCACACTCTACCTGGACAATCCAGTGCTCAGTTACCTGTACAATTAGACAGGACTTTCCCTACCATTTAACCTCATCTCTCCTGCTGCAGTTCAGCATGCTGGATCTTGCCACAACTCCACCGGACGTGGCAAACAGCTTCTTTCCCGCCACTCTGCAGCAACCAGTAACACAGCTGAAGATTGTTATCATATCTCTCATCAGTCTTTGCTTCCCTAAACTATAACATTCCAGTTCTTTCGCTAATTTCTCATAGGTTATGTTTTCTAGATCTCTGATCACCTTTGCTACTCACCTCCTCCCCTAACTGGTAAGAGCCTGCTGGAACTGTGGTGTCCAAAATCCCAGACAGTTCTGATAGCAGACACAGACCTCGAAGTCACAACTACCAAGAGATGCCATCAGGCACCTGCAACACTCCTGTTACACATCCCAGAATGACAGGATATGCTGTATCCTATCAAAGGAAAATACTTCAAATAAATAAATAAATAAATGTTTGTCCATTCTTTAGTTCGATATTATGTATTTGAATAAATATGAGAGAGAGAGAGACAGATACACACCCACACAATGAATAAGGTTTGGGGAAAACTTCCAAGTTAAGCTTACTAAGTCAAATAAACCCACAAGGCTTTCTCAGGTGCCTGGAAGTTAGGTGACTTTCCCAATCAACCAGTAGAGTGGTTTTCCAGTCTGTGAAATCCCTGAACCAGAGACCAGATGCTTTCAGGACAGTAAGTACTATGTACATGTTAAGCATTACACAACTGAATAGCAGCAATCAGAAGCAGACCACAGAGCAGACTTCTCTTTCCAGGTACAAAAGCAAGTTTTTATGAACCCTTCCGATTTAATTTTCGTTGTAAAGTCTGAACTCTCAATGTCACAAACTATCAAAGAAGTTAGTACACAAAGTCAGTAATTCATGTCATCTTCTGCACGGCACAGAAGGCTACCGCGTGATATAAAGTATTTAATCTCATGCCAGTTAACGGAGTATTTCACAGTAGCACAATCTGCCTGCATGCACCGCAGCCACACTGCAAAACCCCCCCAGCAGCGACACAATCCATTTTCAGCTCCCCATACAAGACTCCTTAGCTCAGACCCACGGCTTTCTGCCACCCACAGTCCCACGCCCGGCCTCCCGCGAGGGCAGACCGCGTCCCCGAAACCTGCACCTCCCCGCACCCCTCCACCCGCACTCCCGCCCCCGCCCCGGGCGAGGGCAGCTCCGCAAGAGTGAAGCGCCCCCGGTGAGCTCGCCTCTCTCCCCGGAGAGTCCCCCGCTGACCTGCCGACGGCCGCAGACCCTCCCTCCGCCAGCCACCGCGCCCCACCTGCCGCAGGGCT
>JANHFX010009817.1:6884-23017 GCA_027560015.1 Chloroceryle amazona | reverse complement strand
CGCGGCAAAGGGGGCGCCGCGGAGGGCGGAGGAGGCGTGAGGGGGAGCCGGGTGCCCCGCAGAGGGGATGAACCACGCTCGGCCGGGCCGCCCTTGTCCCGGCGTCGGGCGGATCGGTCGAGGCCCGAGAGTACCTCGCAGGTGCTCTGGCAGTCACGTTACCGTCTCGCCTTCTGGTAGCCAGCCTGCTGCGGGTGGCGAGTAGCAAGCAGTAGAGTGGTCAGGCTGCAGGACAGCAGGGGATGCGCGGCCAGCGGTGCCCGTCACCTTTGTTCACACTACTTGCACGGCTTGAATAGGTGTCCTTCTTGTAGGACTCTAGTTATATTTTCCTGAAAGAACTTTAAATATAAATTCTGTTCAAGCTTCTCAAGGTTGATTAATAAGCTTTCTCACTCCTTGGTACCTTTAACGCTTAGGCACGCATATAGGAGCAACTCGTATCTCTATAAACAGCACTCTGCAAATCATCTGAGGATTTCAGCTTGGCTGTGTCTTAGTCCTTTACTCAGGATAATGCTTCGTTTTTGCAAAGGTCAAGCTGAGTGAGGCAGCTTGCCAGTATCAACACTGGAAAGGGAAGACTGGATTTCTGATTCCAGCCTTAAAGAAATAGTTGTTTAACATTGTAGGTGGTATTTATAAATGACAGCTGCATTGAGTCAAAAACAGTTACTCTGTTTCAGCACAGATTTGATTTGGACACTTAACGTGTATGAATCTCTTCTCACTTGTACGCTCTGTCTCCTGAAAATCAGACACACACACAGCCCTTACATGTGTATTTTGAGTGGAAATAAAATCCAAGATAATTTTGCACCTCTTTAATGCTCTTCAACATCTCCACAGAATCAGTGAGTTTGAAGGGGACTGCTAAAGGTCATCTAGTCTAGTGCACCAGTTCAAGCAGCGTTATGTACAGCAGGTTGCCCAGGACCTTGTCCACCTTGAAATAATTTTGTGAAATACAACTTGAAAATTCCATCCTTACACAAATGGTTTTTCTATAAACATAGTAATTATAGGTTTGTGGGCAGGGACTTGAAAATATTTAGCTGCATACATTTCGTCTCTGTTTAATGGTTTTAGATATTTAGACAGTGCTGTAATAGAAAGAACTGCCAGTGGACTACAGAGAGTTGATGGGGAATATCAGGATGTTCTTCCTAAATGCATTTACCAATAGTAAGTTGTGCTTCTGTCTCAATCTCTAGTATATGATGTGTTTTTCTCTGGGCATGGGTAGTTTTCTGTTAGTTTGTTTAAACCTTGCTTTCATCTACAGAACTCGTTCCTGTCTTAAAAAGGCTTAAGACAGCTTAGCTATTTGTGTTAAGTGTGAGGAATAAAAATAAGTTCTTACTTACTGAAAATTATGTATACGTGTTACTTGGTATTTAAAGAGTAAAATTACTATTGAGGCTGACGTTCAAAACTGGCTTCTGGGTAAGAAGTGAAATTCACATCGTGTGAAAAATTTATAAAACTGGATTTGGAAGAAGCTTCCTCAAAATCTACTTGAAGGGAATTAGTTATAAACATAATTATTAAAGAGAGTGTTCATCCAAAAGACTTCCCTCCCCACAGTTTTCAATATTTTTAAATGCGAAGCAGGGTTTAATGTATTGTAGGGTGTAATTCTAGCACCTGCATATTAAAAGCAATTGAATTAGCTTTTATGTACAGACTAAGCAAATCATGCTTAACTGAAGATGAAAATAAACCAAATATGGCTTAATTTTGCATTGTCTTTTACATGGAGATAAAAAGGTGGTGTTGTTTAAATGTGCAGCCTCTAGATACTGACCACTGGTTTGTAGGGAAAGTCTGTGGTACTGGAATACTTTTACACCTTCTGAAGACTATAGTGAGAACATAATACAAACAAGATGTTGTGTAGGCTTCAGATACCCTTGTTTGCAGCCCAAAATATTAGTTTAAATTACTAGCTCAGCTGGATGTGCCCGGCTATGGACTGGAGTGACTGTGCATGGAGATATCCATGCTGTTGACTGTTCTTCAAAAAGCAGTGATTCTGTCAGAATCAGCAGCTTGGAGAAGTATCTTGAAACAGACCTAGCATAAATTGGTAGTGTTTGTCTACATGTCCTTCTAGGAAACTTGATTTGTGTAAGTTTGTATTTAATTGCTTTAATTGGCTATTATTTCAGGGAATGAGTTTGTGTACTGTGTGAAAAACAGAAAAGCTGAGATAGAAGTGGCTTCCATCTTGGGGACTAATGCCTGCTACTTGTGTCAGCATTTGTGTGTGAATAAGTTTGAGCAACTTTGACTTTGCACAGTAAAAAATGTTGATATGGTTTTTAATGCATTAACCAGTCAATACTGGTTATAATATATACAACTATAACATGTATAATAATACAATAACAATAACCATGTATTAAAATTTTTTGGAACAGCTTTAAGTTAGGAATTTTCCAGGGCTTAGCAGATATCAAATACAGAGTTGTAACCACCTGGTTTTGTCGGAGATCAGTTCTCTTATCTTCTCTCATATAGCCCACATGAGAAGAAACATCTACAGTTCTGCTCTGAAATAACAGGTATTTTCTGTATGCTTATAAAAGAACATGTTGGCATAGAACTGCATTTTACCATGAAGACATATCTTAGATGACTGCATTTAGCTTCTGTCCTTCACTTTTGTGTTTCAACAATGTTAGACAATCTGTCACTGCTTTAGCTAGCAGAAGTGCAATGAAATAAAGCGTATTCTTGGAAAGGGACTAGATGATTCAGTGCATTCTGCATATTACATTTCTATCTTGTGCCATTACATTATGGAGCCATTGGTAATGACCATGTATTTTCTGTTTTGCAAGGTTGTTGTGGGTTGGTTTTTTTTAAGTTTGTACGCCTTTTATTTGCTTCCACCTAGCAGTGCCTGCGCTGGACCTCCCAACAAGTTCAGATGGTTTTCTAATTTTCTCATGTGGATTATTAGTGTTAGAGTGGAATTAGACTGGAATAGTTAGCAATTGAAAAACAAAAAAGTAATGGGTGTATTCCCAGGGTAGTTCAGATGATTTTTTCTTTTTTTTTTTTTTTCCATCTCCAGTTTCCTCTGTAGGACAGGATTAAGTTTCCAAATTCTTCCCATCTTCTGTCTCTTTATTTCATTTTCATTTTAACTGTAACAACCTAAAGTGTGCATTACTGTGTATTTCTTACCACAAAGAAACATTTGTTGCTATAGAAACTTCAGGAAGTTTATTCTCTAATCTTGTCTACTTTGTAACTGTGTTTTATTTTGCCTGGAAGCTCTTTTCTTGGGTTTGCTTTCAGAGACTTATGATTCTAATTCAGGCCAATGCTTTCTGTAATAAATGGAAAAGCAGTGTTGTAGAAATACCATTCCATGAAGGATCACTTCTCCCCTATTTCCTATTCTTTGTGCCTCTTATGCACAAATTATCAACTGTGACTCTATTAATGTTGGCCACCATCTGCTATTATTGTTTGTTCTTTTGTAAACATCAATCTTCTAAAATATTAAAAAATATAACCAAACAATTAGTTTGCCTTATATGTCGATGCCTTACAAAGTACATTAGATAAGGAAGGTGCATTGAATGTCAGGTCTATTTTTAAAATGTACTAGTAATTTGTTACAGCTTTGTTTGCAGAGTAAGTTCGACATAAAGCAGTGTTTGTAAAATAAACAAGAGTTTCTGGTAGAATTACAGTTTCTAATTTGTTTTCATGCTTAGAATCCCGCTGATGAACTTCCTTTACTAAAAGTGAAATGCATTACTTTAAAAAAAAAATGGTAACCAGATGACTCACATTATGGACAGAATATAGAAAAAAAAATATTACTGAAAACAGCGTTGTGTAAGAGAAGTATCTCAAAAAAAGATGTCTGAAATAACAGCTCTAGTATGTTTTCTGTGATGACAGTACCTTGATAGGTAGTGAGGAACTTGCTATATCAAATCCAAGGAATAATGACTCAGAACAGCCTATTTAGGAAGCAGTGGTAAAAGATGTACTGTTTGCATATAGAAAGCAAATAAGTACCGAGAACTTCTGAGGTGTACAGCGAGGCTATTGCTTCAGCATTAGAGGTAGTGTTTCTTGTACTATGTGAACACCGTGATTATAATTCATCCTCTTAACCTATTAAGGAAGAATGAAAGGAGATGCAGAATAGATAGCAGTTCAGCTATGAGAGTGTATTAGATAGCCGGACCCAAAATGGTACCTGTGTGCTTTGATATTTGTGTGGTAGAATGCATACTAATGCCTTTGGCTGGAAAGCTTTGGAGGTTTTTAAACCACTTTAGTAACAACACAGCATACATTATTATATGTCAGTGTTCAAAAAACACATGAGGTAGGAGTATATAGGCCAGACTTTCCATTTCTGTGTAGTTAGCATAGTCAGTTCTATTTGTTCAAAACAAAAAAACCATTTCTCTTTCATACTCCTTTTCCCCATGAAAGTGAGAAAAAATGTTGAATGGCAGCTGCCACTCTGAACTAGTTCTATGATCATACACTGTTTGGGAGTCAAGTCCATTACACTTCATCTGAATTTGTATTCAATTATTCCGGAAAAAAGTAAGGAAGAACCTGGTGTTTGTATAGCTAGGCTTGACCTGTAGATTTTCTTAATGTTGCAGCTCCTCTTGATTTTGCTTAAGATTTTAATAAGCTGTATTTTAGTACTTGCAGTAGAAAATATGTTGGTGGGATAATTATGATTTTTGTACATTTTCAGAAAAAAACTTGATTAAAGAAAAGACAGAAGTTGCATTTAAACAAATACAGATGGAATCAAATGGTAGATGACATCATTATTTACAGCCTTTTTATTTAAATTCCCCAAATTATCAAAATTTTATGAAGACATATGAGTTCAAATAAAGAGGAAGGCATTGAGTTTACAAGCATTTTGCTTGTTACACAGATACACTTTTTCTTCTCACCTGCCTCTTGTGCTTGTCATGACAACTTTTTGCTTCTATGAGCAAAAAATTTTCTTTTTTCTTGTACGAGACATACCTTCTGTCTCATCTTGCTGATTTAGTGATGTTGGACCTGTGAGGGACAGTCTATGTGTAGATACTAAACTTCAAAGAAAATATCAGCATGACTTTTTACAATATTGTTGAAATAGCAGTACTATTTGAAAGCAAAAATACAAATGCCTAGCATTTGAATATGTGCAACAATAAATATATAAATATACATGTATGTTGTTTTGTCCTGTTCAGTTACAGGCTTTCACAATGGTCCTTTTAAGAAACTAAAAACAAACAAACTTTTACTTCTGATACTACATTCCACAGTCATTTTTATCATCCTCTTTTGTTGAAGTCCATCCTTCATTTTTTAAAATTTGGTTTAATGTCTGGTTCGCTTTAATGTGATTCCTGTATCATCTGTTCCATTGCTACAGAGGTTGCATGTATAGTCATTAATTGCCTTGATCTTTCACTTTTTTTTTTTCTTGAAACTAAAAAGGGTGATTATTTCAGTGACCAAATAAACCATTCATTCTTTTCTTCTTGGATAAAACTGAGACTTCTCCCAGGTGGTTGACATCCAATATTTGATAAGCCAAACACATCTCAAAGGAGGAGTAGATACCTATCTTTTCTGGAGCACAGTCATTTATCTATGTACTTTAATGTCATAAGATCAGCAGTGCTGTTAAAGACAATATATCAGTTCATCTCATGTCAAGTTAATTCTTACATAACATGGCTTTGGGCCCACAAGAAAATTTAAATCATTTCTCTAGCTCTTTATCAGGTGAGGATCATAGATATAGATTAAAATATTTCTACTAGATTGTTCCGAATTCTGGGTAGCTTTATACTGTTTTTCTGTATTGCAAATGCTATGTGCTTTCTAAAAATGAAAAATTTTACCATTAAATTTCTCATTAATAAAACAGGTGTAAATAAAATGGGATTAAAAAGCACAATTGTTTTGCAGCTTTATTAATATTTGGTTTTATTTTAAAAAAATCTGGAAAATACATTGTGTTAGCACTGATTATTCTTGTCTTCAATAAATTTTGGTCAGATACGAGTCTGAAGTTGTAAGAATAACAGATTAAAGGCAGTGTGTTGTTGGTATTTTCTAATCACTTGTAATATTAAAGACTTAATTTTATTGCCTATGTACCCAGCTGATTTAATACATAGTAGTGTAACATTATGTACACACAAGAGGGCACACTAAGTCCTCTGGATGATAGTACAGAAAACATCTCTAGGTAGGGTAAATTAATATCTGCAAATAAATTAATAAAAGCACACCTTGAATTTGGTGCTATGTATGATTTTTAACAAATTATTTGTATGACTATTTTATGTATATCCCAGGAAACATAACTGATCTTCCCTTAAGGTCCTTTTGGCTTAGTTCACTGAATATTGTGAAGTTCTCTGACTGAATCTTAAAGAAAAGTAGCAAATTATCTAACACTCCCATCATTGTTTCTTTCGTACCCTGGTATGTTATAGTCAAGAGATTATAAATACAAAAGTTCCCATACTGAAGTTCCAGGATTCAAATATATCCATTTAATGATATGAAAAATCTTTAAAAAATTTATTGTTAAGTTTTGGTAAAGTTATTTCCTGATCATGTTGGAGGCTTTATTTTGTATCCTATCTCTGAAACAAGCACCGTGCTTCTCTGCTTCCATCCTGAAAATGTGTGTGGAATGAATGCTTTTCAAGATACATTAGTGTCACACACACACACTCCAGCTCTGAGTCTTCTCTGCACTGGTGTTAGCTTTGTTAATTCTGTTTCAGAGCTTTTTAGAGTCATCGGAAGGATTAAGTAGACTTCTCTATGCATCTGGGTTTCTGTTTGTCTCTCTTTTTCCCATCCCCCACTTCCTAAGAAGACTTCTAGAGGCCCAATCTCCATTAAAAGCACTAGCTACTCTCTCTGTAAATTGGTATTCCTTCTGAAAATCTGTCATATAGTTTGCAGATGTCTTAAGATTCCTTAAAAAGTTACTTAAGGAGTTTCCTTTAAAAAAAAACACAACAAAACAAATGCAGACAGTACTGTTTAGGCATCTTCACAGTTATAAACAATATTTTTAAGTAGCCACTCTAAATACTCTGTGGAATATCACCCTAATACCATAGAGTGAAATACATAATAAAGGTAAATTCTATGTGGAAAGTAAATGAGCAACTTTAGAAACAGCGATGCAGTCTGATTTTCTCTAAACATATATCTTGCAAATTTTCTGGTTAGCTTTACCCTGCAGCAAAAAATGTAATATTTTATTTGTTCTCTTATTTCAGCTACATTCTAGACCTGTATTGAAAATGTAAAGAACACTGTTTCCTGGGAGTACATTTTGGAATATTAATTCTTAAAGTTTTATATTTCTGTTCTTATTCTTGATTTCATTCTTACCTTTTCAATTACTGTTTCGGTTCAAAAACAACAAAAAAAGCAGCTCTGTAGAACATAAAAATGAACATTTTTCTTTATATGTTTAAAGATGTTACCTCTGTGTAATGCAATATAATATGGAATATAGTTGAATTTGCAAGACAGCTTAATAAATTTTTCCTTATCTTTTCTCTGCAACACTCTAGGAACAGTCTGGCTGCATCTTCTGTGCACACCCCTTTAGGTACAGGGTTATAACAGGTAATCTCAAACTGCTTCATCCCAAGTCTGACCACAGAGCCATCATCCTCTCCTCCTACACCTGTGTGCTTCAGTCTTCTTGCCATGTTAGTGGCTCTCTGCTAGGCCTATTCTGTCAATGAAATTGCAGATTTTCAACAGCCGTTATTCTTTCTTTCCAGAGGATTAAGATAAGTGAATTGTTAGGCAACCAGATCATGAATATTTAGTCAGAAAACCCATGCAGTAGAGATGTGTCAAAATTTAAAACTGTTAAAATAATCTGATTGTTTTCTCTTACTAAACAATTGAGCTATTAGATAATGAAAAATAATAGAAGTTTAGCTTTGCTTTTGGTAGGGGACAGTTGTGTCCCATACAAACTTTATTTAATTTGCCTATGGTTATTTTTACTGATTTATTTATTTTTATTTATTTATAATTTAAAAAGCACAAACCAAAACTCTTAAGACCATTTTTTAGCATTCCCTAGTCTTAAATGTGGTATTTATGTTATGTATGGACGATTGCTGCCAGCAGTGAGGTGCTCAATTGTGCTTCAGCAAAACTTGTTGATGAGTTCCTCACTAACTCTTTGGAGGATACAGGCATAGACCTAATAGTGTAGGAGTGACATTTTTTAAATCAAGCTTTTTTTGTGTGTGTATATTCCCCCTCCATCCCAAATTCAGTGTATGTATGTTTGCAGTTGGATGTTGAAAAACCAATGATGAAGTTGTTAGCAAATACGTAGACTTCAGCTAGAAGCAGATACACTATGAAGCATGTACACTCCAATAACATCATGTAGACAGAAATTCACACTGAGGATGTGTATCCCAATATTGAAAATTAAGTTCCTGGTCATATATTTCCTTGGACTCCTTCAGTTGTTTGTTTGTTTGTTTTTTTTTTAATGTAATTTTCCATCTATTGTGCAGATTATACCATCTTTGTGTTAGTGGAGTTTGCTGTGCCTTCCTACTTTTAAAAAGCTAAAGCTGGTGAAACTATTATAAAATTTACATTTAAACTAAAAGCATGCACCCTGTCTTAAAACTGTGGAGCGTAAATTCAGTTTATTTCCAGCGTAGGAGAGCTCTAAATAGGACTATCTCAAATTACTTGAGATACCACCTCACTTCATAGGATGCAGCTTCCAATACGAGGCTTTAATGGAGAAAAAAAATTATCATTTGTTACAGAAGCATGCTTTGCACAGAAGTCGGAGCTTTTTGATAATTCCATATCATCATGAAATTATCAAAATATAGAAAAAAAATAGAAAAATGTTTGAGTGAATGAGTCGCCAACACCATCAGAAATAGTATAGCATATCAGCTTCTTTATTGTACCAGTTCTAATGTAGACTCCTTAAAAGTAATTAATTTAAAAATACTTTAAAGGTTGAGGATCAGGACATCCTAAAACAGCCATTTAAATTCACATACTAGTGCTTGGAAATAGGCTACTTAACAATTTTCAAAAGCTGAAAAATCTGAAGTTAAGGTGATTTTAGGTAGGATTAAACAAACACAGTGTAAGATTTGAATTAAAATTCAGTGTCAGAGTGCATGCAGTAATAGTTGTTACTTGTCTGCAAGTGTTTTTCTCATGTCTGTTGCTCTGTTTGTAAACATGATCAGATGTGTCATTGCCACTAAACAGAAGGGTTGATCTGAAACTTTCAACTGTAGAAAATGAATGTCAAGCTCTGCAATTTTTTTTAGCCTCATTGGCTTTTGTTTTTAATTGTTTCTCAAATCTCATGGATTTAGTGTTTTGGCATTAGTAGTTTTGAAGAGGGTTTGTATTTATAGATTTCTTTTATTTTTATAATGTTTCTATTAATTTTGTTGTTTGATTGTGGATTTTTTTGTTTGTTTTTAATTTGGACTGAGTTCACTTATCTGTCATTATTTGCCACCTTTCAACCTGCCCTGTTAATGAATGTTAAATAAATCTGATAGTCCTTTACAAAATAAATGAGGTTTTGTAGGCATTGAACTGCAGCTTTACCACTTATTTTAAGGTGTTCAGAGGTGCTTCTTACTGTAGTAGCTTAGAATTTAGTGTAAGTTAGTGTAATTATCTTAATAATTTTGAGGTAAGAAATTGATCATATCCTCCAAATGGAAACCAGAAAAAGAGGGATATAAAGACTTATAAGTAATATAGCACAAATATTTATTGCGGGTATAGTACTCACATTTTATAAATTGTGTTGGTATTATGTTATACCTGGTTTTCAAATAAGAAAATCTAATATTTGTGCAAAACTGGGATTTTTGAATGACAATTCAGTATTGAGTCTTTCCCCACCAAGTCACTTTCATTCTTTTCTCTAGCACCAATACTTAGCTAACTTGTTAGAAGTCATAAAGTTTTGGAAGTCAGAGATGAATCCAGATAACATTAAGTTCAGTCCACAGCCTTATGCCTAGACATTGCAGGTGCACTGCTCATGTCACAGCTTTTAAAACCTTTGGTTGCTCTAATGATATTCTCGGCTAGGTGCCAAGACTATTCTGAAAGTATACGGATGTACACATCACTTAGGCAGTGAAAGATGCAAAGTATTTTCTTTATGTGAACTTTGAAAGCACTAGAAATAGTAAAATGTCATGAACAGGAAGATGATTAAATTCAGATAAAAATATTGGGAAAACTATCAGACAATAGATAAGTATCTCCTGGAAGCAGTACAAAAAATGCACGGATTGTCACTTGCAGGCAATGTTCAAAATTTTTCTGGGATATTTCAGTGAAAGAGGAGCTTCAGACTTGAGCTTGGTGCCCTGGTAGGGACATCCCTGTAAGAGGTGTTTGTGTCCAGTAGAAAGCTATCAAAGAAATGGTAGATTTGCTATGCTTTGTGTGAAGCTAGTTCAGGCAACAGTATAGGTAATTTCTTGGCCTGAGTCTTTCACTTACTAATGCTAGCTTGCTAGCATGCCCTGGATTCCTACAAAAGAAATAGCAAGTCTTGGGGGAGTCTGGGTTCTCCTCTCTGCTGACTTTGAGAACTCAAAAAAAACTGACACTGGACACTGAAGGCTGTGATGCGGCTGTTAAAATTTAAAACAGTGCTGCAAGGGAGTATCTGTTCACCTGGGGCACTTAAAAACGGACTTGGCTGTCTATCGTGAACCGTCACTGAATTGGCAGGGAGAGAAATGTGTGTTTTAATAGTTGCTTGTCTTAGTTTTGATTTCTAGCCTAAAAAGTAGACAAAAAGGACTTAAGTGAGCTAAAAGTGCGTAACTTTAGCTCAACGATCACAGCAAATCAGAGAATGCATGTCAGTTAAACTTCTGTGTTGCACGTCTGCCTGTTGTTGCAACACACATTGATACATCTTCCTGCTTGTATAGGTATTTGAATATTTTCCCGTGAGAAGACCTATAAGGTGCTATTATCCCTAGTGGCAATGGGTTTCCAGCTATTAAGATGTAATCATATACCTTAAGTATTTAACTATAAATTCAAGAAATCTTCATGAGCAATCTCAAAGGAATACTTGGAATGCACTCGTAGTAAATTGGCTCATTTTCTTATAATTTACTTGAAGTGGTGATATAAGAGCAGTTGTAATGTGGAAAGTATATTAGCCCGAGGAGATGCATTGTATATTTGAAATTATTACTTTAAGGCATAAAGTGATTTAGGCTTACTCCTGTTACTTAGAATCAGTACAAAAATGATCATTATCTTTTGAGGTTACTGCATGTGAAATAAATACAGCAACCTTAAAAACAAACAGTGCAGTAATAAATTAAATTCGATGTTGCATAACCATGTATCTTTTATAAAGGATTATTGTGGGTGAAAAGATTTAACAGGAGGCCTATAGTAAAGTTGTTTTCTTTAATAGAAATATTTTCACTTGTTATCCTTTTGGAACAATAAAACCAGTGGTTCTTGACAGCAAATCCTGAAGCAACTAGCTTGATGCTGTTCTGTGGAGACACAATCACCTTTCGGCTGTGCTATTTTTAATAAAGGCCACTAGAATTTAAGTAACTTTCAGATTTACTGCATTTTGGAAATGGTTGTGAAATTATTACCTGATTTCTTTTTGGTGTTTTGTTTTGCTTTTTTTTTTTTTCTTAGAGTGTGGGAAGTGGAGGAACTGCAATTCATTTCAATACTGGTGACATCATATGCAAGGAATGCCTCAGGTTTTGTAAATAAACTGGAACATGGAGACACAGCTAGACCCCATGAAGGATGACTTGCCCTTAATGGCCAACACTAGCTACATGCTTGTAAAGCACTATATATTGGACTTGGATGTGGATTTTAAAAGTAAAGTTATTGAAGGCAACATAGTTTTATTCTTTGAGACTGGGAGTCGGTACAGGACAAGCAGCAGTGCCAGCAAAGAAGGCTGCCAGTCACAGTTTGATGAAACCTGTAAAATGAGGGCATCTGAGCCCTGCCACATTCCTGTGACAAATATGAGTGCCTGTTCATCCAAACCGGAATATAATGATTTTTTTCTCTGTGATAAAGGTGAAGAAGATAATTCTGATAAAAATGGTAACCATAGCAACAAAGAACAGACTTCTGGGATTTCTATTTCAAAGGACTGCTGTGACATAGAGAATCATGGGAACAAGGATTTTCTGCTGATATTGGACTGCTGTGATTTATCTGTGCTAAAGGTTGAGGAGGTAGATGTTGCTGCTGTGTCAGGCATTGAAAAATTCACAAGGTCTGCCAAGCTAAAGGGTGTTTCAAAGGAGGGGGAAAATATCAGGAATCAGATTGTACATGAACTTCTGACTTTACCTGCAGACCACTGGAAAGAACAGCTATATTATTTAACTTGCTGCAGCCAGGCACCTGGATGTGGAGAGCTTCTGTTTGCTACTGGCACTTGGAGCTTGGAGATAAGGAAATCGGGAATTCAGACTCCAACGGACTTTCCTCGTGCAGTAAGAATATGGTACAAAACCAAGCCAGAAGGAAGATCTGTTACGTGGACTACAGACCAGAGTGGCAGGTATGTAACTATTAGCTGAATGCTTTGCACACATTAATTTTAAACTTAGGTGCAAGAATATACAATTGCGGAATACTGAGCAAGTGTGAGGGTGGGCATTTTCTTCCATTTTTTCATTTCATGCTCTCTTTGAATCCTGTTGCTGTCCTGTTAGAGAACAGACAAATGCTCTGCTTAAGAAACCCCAATGAACTTGCAGACCGTAGGCTTGCCTAAGTGATCACATTTACTCATTGTGAGTGGGAGTAAATAATTTGTGTGTATTGGAATAAGAGTGTGCAGGAAATAGGCAATTATTGCATAGGGGAAGAGAAGGTGTGCATGACAAGTTATTTTCACTTTAATACTTTGTGTTCTTTTTCCTTCTGGCTTACACAACTGATTGTAAAGCATAAAGATCAGTATACTTAATAGAATTATTAGGCAACTAGTCTTCTATAAATATTGTAATAAGTTTAAAGATGCAGTCTTTTCCTGTTTAGTCTCTAATAATCAGCTTTTAAAATCTCCATCTATGATGTAAAGTACACTGATGATGGCAAATGAACTGTAAACAAACTGCAAGAGAATTGGCATTTTATCCAGCATTTGTGAAAGTACACAGTGCTGCTCAGAAATCTTCAAGATAAGCTCTTTATAGGAGGGAAACTACAATCCACTTTTGACTTGTACAGCTGTAATTGTTTTCCTGTAATGATCAAAGATGGATTTTAATGGCTATTAGTTGTTTATGATACCTAAAAACCAGGAATAAAATTGGAAGATAAGGAGGAATTTGGTCTAAGTGAATACCTGCTTTTCATTCCTGAGCTAGAGATACGTGGTTATCTTTCATTTCAGTTATGCTAATAAAAATTAAGAGTCCTTTCACTGGCATCCAAATTAGGGAGGAAAATGAGGCCATTTAATTGTACATCTGGTAGTTAGGTAATTCTACTGCTAAACCATGACCAGCATCAGCTCCAGGAACATCTCAGCTATGTTCATTACCTCTCCTTCCTCCTCTCTTCCCCACTCCTCAATTTTTGGTCCATTTAGGAAATTTAACTCAATATAGTATCTTTAGTAATGAAAATTCTGAATTTTAGCTTCATGCAAAAGTAGTGCAATTGTATGTTATCACACAATGTGTCCATGTCTACTTTCCCCTTACTAAAGTCTTTGAGTCTACTATTAGCAACACTGAACTGGTGTAGGACTCATTCTCTGTGTCCCATCTGTGTGGTTTGAACATTCACAGATTTCTTTTAAGCATCTAAATTCCCAGCATCTTTTAGTTTTAACTCTTTTTCCCTTTCACTGCAAAGCATTTATTCTTACTTTAGAGACATTTCATGGCAGTTGTAACACAAACACATGGAACTTTATGAATCGATAATAAAGCAGGAGAAGATGGCTTGATGTAGGTCAGGCAGTCTGATGGTAGCTGGCTTATCTTTAGTCTTTTGTAGGGTATTCCAGAAACTAATGCCTGTCAGAAAACTAGTTTTCATATTACAGTCATTAGACTCTTTCTTGGTACATTTTAAAAATCAAATTCTGCATGTGATGAATCCATAAATACAGTAGAAAAGCTTATTGTACAAAATGGTGTCATATTTAGCTTTCCCTTTCTGAAATAAAACCAATCCATAATGTATGAGGGAAATACTATTACATTGTATTCTCACAGGGAAATTCTTTTAATTGTTCCAAAGTATATGTATAGTGCTTTTTTAGGCAGATATCAAATCCTTTCCCAGAGCAGTCTATAATCTATAATTCTAAACCAGAAAAAAAGTGAAGCGAATAAGTACAAGCACTGTGTGGCCACTTCCAGTATGTTTCCTCTGATTTAACAGTAGTACAATGTTTTGAAATTTAACCTATGCACTATTTTATGAAAACTATCATTTTTTTTGTTTTAAAGAATGATGTATTACATCATACACACACAAAAAAATTAGTCAAAACAAAGCTTTGTGGGATGAGTTCAGGCAAGTTGAAATGTGTAGGGAAACCTGATATTAGCACAGCAGGGCCCACTTCTGTTTTCAATAGAGGAATTACACATCCAATTTCAGCATTTCCCTGTCGAGGCTTTTGGTACTGGAAAACACATTAATGATCAAGAAGAAAGGTTCTCTTTAGCCTTAAAATGTGTTTTGTTTTGTCTTCTCTAAAAAAAAAATGCTTTTGGGGGCCTTTCTGTGGAAATACGGCAAAGGAGGCAAAATAAAGCAGTAGAGTATGTGTGGGACTATATATTGGTACGTACATAGACATATGTATAAATTTTCACACTTTTTTGTCCCTTCAAGAGTTATACTTAGCAGGACTGCATCAGATCTTAAAGTTGACAGGTAAATTTGAACAGTGATCAATAACATAATTGTGAAAATCAAATAAAAAAAGAAAAAAGCATTGATTAGAATGTTTGTAATGTATTTGTCATGATCAAAGAACAGTTCTGTTTCAAAGGTTTTAAATTGTTTACTAGATGAAGACAGCACTGGGGTTTCAAACTAAGAAGGTAATGTTGCAATTTTAACAAAATTATACTTTTGTTTAAGTTATTCTAACCAATAGTATATATTATAAAATTATTTAAAACAAAAACGTATGTTAGACACTACAACAACGACTTTATGGAAGGAATAATATGTGTAAACCAGCTTTCATTACTATGTAGTAGGAATTTTTTGCCAGCCTATCAAGGTGTGTAAGCAGCTTTGCCTAATTCTTAGGAGTATGTAGCAGTGTTGAGTCAGCAGAGCTACTAGCATATTTCAAACTAAATGCTTTCTCACAGAGTATCCTTATTTGTTATAATATCTTAGGAACCCATCTCTTTATTCTTTTAAGAAAAGGGTTAAAACATTAGGGTTTGAATTGAAGAGGTAGTTTTCCTAGCAGACAGCCTTATGAATTTACCTCTAATGGGAGATTCTTCATACCTTTTTTCTGCCCTACGTATTGCCACTTCTAGGGCTGACATCAACTAGTTAACAGTTTTGTTGATATTAATGAGTGACTGGAATGGAATCAATTTCCTCATTGTGGGATTAGGAACAAAATAATATTTTTGATATGAACAACATCTATGAAAGACATTCCGTGACACTGAAATTTTGCAGTACTGGGTCCTAATCCTGTAGCTACCTTTGCATTATTTACCTTGGCATACATGAATAAGTACATGAATCAGTCAGGCACATGCATGTATTTTTTCAGATTGAGCCCTAGATATCAGATATACAGAAAAGGAGAAATTCTGGATTGAATTTCTCCATGTCTGATTTTCCTGACATTGCAATGGAACATGTATATTTTAAGAAGCTATTAAAGAATGATTGAGCAGCTTTGTGGCAAATTCTGATTCTAGAAAGAGTTAACCATGTGCTCGTTGTCCAAAGTGGGAAATATTGGAAAATGTCAAATGATCTTAAAAAAAAAAAATTATATCCTAATATTTATTTCACCTATTTTAATGTTTTACAAGAAA
>JANHFX010009816.1:0-44669 GCA_027560015.1 Chloroceryle amazona | reverse complement strand
TGCTGGAGGGGGAGGGGTGGCAAGGACTGTCAAAAAAGGCAAATACAAGCTGATCTGTACAGGGAGACATGAGGTTGAGCTTCTGCACATCTCAGAAGCAGTAGGTGATACGGCAATGGATGACAGCTGTAAGTGGTGACTTGGGACATCCAGGGTGGCTACTGGGAGAAGCTTCTTCTGAGGAGGGTGGTGCAGCACTGGAACAGGTTACCTGTTGAGGCTGGGGACTCCCAGACCTTGAGAGGTTTAAAGAATCAGCTAGACAAAGCCATGGATGATCTGCACTAGTGTTGGCAAGAGTTTTACTTCTTATGGGAGGCAGGACCAGAGGCACCCAGAAGCCCATCCCAGCAGATAAGCCTGTGACTGTACTTGCATTAAAATTGAATAAACATGCCCTTGTGTTGACTCAACCTTCCCAGTGCACGCGTTCATCTGGTTTTGTTGACAAGTTTGTTCCTAGAATCTGATTCTCATTAAATAAGAGTAAAAATGGGAGGTGGGCTGTATGTTACCTGAAAAAAACACGTGAATTGGTTTTTGGTTATCTTCTGGTGCCATCCTTCAGGCTCTGGGAAAGCTGGCTGCACACTCATCCCTGTGATGACATGTTGCCAGGTGTCACTACACAGAAAGCTCTACAGATGCATTTATTGGAATAAGACTCTTCCCTTGTGATCAGGAGCCTAATGACCCTTCTGTGTGTATTTCTGCTCTGTCTTTGCACTTTAGCTTCTGCTGCAGGTAAAACAGGGTGCAGCTAGTGAGGTCTTGGAGTCCAGGGCTTCAGGTGTTCAGTGCTAGATGTTCATTCCTTCACCTCTTCAAAACCATGAGATGTAATAATGTGTTTCTGCTTCACTGCAGGCAAAAAACCAAAACCTTTGAGGAATTTGTGTGCACAACTGAAGGTACTCCCTTCAGACTAGGGTTTAAAGCTCTACTCAAGCTGTTCCCAACATGGAACACACTTCCCTGCCCTCTGATAACTGCCACACTTCACCAAACCTTCTCCCACTACTATGGCCCATCAAGACCATTATCTGTCAGCTTCCAGCACAGCTTATACCCAAGGCTGGACTAGAGAGGCCCTGTATGTTCTGGCTGGGCTGAGCCTAAGTCCTGTTTTCCTTCCGGCCAGAGGTTGTGCTCTCTTCTTACAAAGCACTACTTGCTGTTACCTGAGACGCCACCAGAAAATCTGGCATGCACTCCTATATTGTCTCACAGGAGATGAGGCAGTGGTTCTGGTCAGAGAAAACATTCCTTCTCCCCCTTCCTTCCATCAGAGGCATGGAGAATGGTAAGCAATTAATCTGAACTGTGTGTAGTAAAATATATATCCCCATAGCCTGAGAAATTCTGGATAACGGCCAGAAAGGGTTAACAAAGAAATGTGCTCTCTCCATCATAATTGTATATTTGGCTTATATTTTAATAAATGAGTAACAGCTGAGCAGAGGCCAAAAGGACAGAGAGTCCCCCCACCCTGAGGTACTTTTAAGTCAGAGTTTGGGCTGTGTGAGGGTCAGGTACTGGAGTGGGTGATATAACACGAAACACGGAGGACTAATTATAAATTCGACAGCTGTGTAGACAGTGAGTAGCAACAGAGTGTCTAATGCAGGTGTGATGGGTTGTGGGTTTTTTTTAATGTTTGCATTTTCTTTTGACTTCCCTGAAGACTGGAAGAGAAGGAGCAAAATCAGGCACTGTGATTGGGACTGAGGGGAGATGGAATCCTGGGGTGATAAATCAGCAACACTGCAGTGAGATTAAGGGGGAAACTAGTGTAATGTATGAGGGGATATGGAAAGAGGAGTTTTATTACTACAGTCAGCTCTGGAAGGATACAGCTCCAAATGGTTAAAGCAGGGGAAGATCAGGAACCCCCATCAGATGGGGCCCACCATCTGACAACACCTGACAAGAAAAGAAGCAGAGAAGGGTTTCTTCTCTGTAGAGAAAGAGTTTCACCTGGAGAGAGCTGTCTCCATAGCAGGGTAAACCAGCTTGCACTAGTAGGGAATTTTTGTGAGGAAAGATGGTGATGAGCATTTCCCCATTCAGAATACATTTCTTGTTCTTGCAGAACATTTCTGGGAAGGCTTTGGGATTAGTCTGATGCTCCAAAGCACCAGATGGTTCTGGATGAAGAGTTGGCTTAACAGCGATAGGGTTATTTGCTTTGATAAAGCCCCTCCACCGAAGCAGCTCCACAGACAGCCAAAGGGATGGGTGGCAGTTTAGCACCCACTACAGCATGATGAGAACTCCCATCACATGTTCCTCACGGGACACCCTGAAGCTGTTAAACCTGTTTTTGACAAATCACCAAGCAGTGGCTAGGAAGCAGTATCTTTTATAACTCTCAGGCAGGGCAAAGGGTAAACCAAAGACCTTGTTCATGGAGGAGTTTCTCCTGCAAGAGCACTGGCACTGCCCAGCTCCACATCAAAGGCAGACTAACCCTCAGACCACAGCACTTGATGCAGCATGACAACTCACTGGGAGGAGGAGGGATGTTGCTATTTTATTTTAATTTGAAATGGTTAAGAAAAAATCTAATTTGGGGAAATGTTGGATGTACTTTGCTACATCATTAGACTTCTCTGTTGGGTCTCTTCTGCTAGAAATGTTTCGATTTATTTTTGTGTTCTGTCTTACACAGCTAAGAAAACAGTTTCAAATAGGACAAATTGTCTTGTTCTAGGGAAGAGGTCTCATCTGGAAAGTGAAAACAGCTTGCTACTTGGAGAGCCATCCACAGAAGAACAAAGCTCTACAGACTGATCCCTACACTGTGCCCCACAAGACAACATGTTGTCCTCAGGAAGCACTACTATGTGAGACAGTCTCCTTGTTAAGTGGTTGGGTTTTTTTTCCTAGGACTTACGTGCACCAGTGCCTGGTCCTCTGGGTGCTGCTTTTTTTGGGTCCAATGGGCAGCGAGCAACTGCCTGGGGTATTCTTTTCTCCTGCTTGTAAGAAAGGGGAGTTGTGTTAGTTCATTTCACAGGGATGCTGGTGCACTTTTCTGATAGTCTTTAATAGCTGGTGCTGTAGAAGAAGAGTTTAGTCTATTTTGATCAGGTGTGTATGTCTCCTATATCTGTGTTTTGCGTGTTGCTGGCAATGTGAAAGGAAGAAATGCTCATAAAAGAGACAACGTTCCTGCACAACATTAATGGAAAAATCAGTTCTGGATGCACAAAAGTGTGAGCATCTTGTGAAGATGGAGGAAGAGTTACACTCAGATGCTTAGAAAAGTGAGATGACATCATAAAATCATTGTGAAAATGAATCAGTGTTAATATTTTTAAAACTTGTAATGGCTGCTTTGGCAGACTGATTGTAATGAAGAATTTTGAACTTGGTGTAGGGTATAAATCCTGGTAGGAAGGAATTATAAAAGCAACAGGAATTCTGCTGCTTGAAAACCATACTCAGTTTGGCTCTTTGGCTAGAAATTGGACTAAAGTGTGGATTCAACACTTAGGTTCTCAATTAAAAGGTTATCATCCCATCAAGAGATCCAGACTCACCACATCAGCAGTCTGTTTTCTGGAAAAAGTCACTCATGTCCAAAGGACAACTGGAAATACCTAAATGAGATGATAAAAGTGGGAAACTTGAGCCAAGAACTATTTTGCTGTCAAGGCTAAAAAAATATTTTTTTTTTCAATAAGAAAGAAATGTTGGGAAATGGCAGTCTTTTGATTGACACCTCAAGAGACTAAATTTGTGAAACTCTGTAGAAAGAGGAGACAATGAGAATTATTCTTACAAGTCAATCATGCTGGATTTATTACTACATCTCAGTCTGCAAGCCTGAGTCTGATTTATTAACTACTGTCCCTTTTGGGTTCTTAACCAGGGTGGTAAGCCAGCTGTAGAAAGCTGAAAAGAAGCTGAGCTGCTTGTCTTGTTCTTTCAGCCTGCTTCGTGTGTTCTTGTTGGTCTATAAACAAACATCTCTCAGGTCGCCTAAATGGATTTTTATGATCAAGTTCCCAGAAAAGACCACCACCAGTCTCATTAAAACTTATTTATGCTGCTTTCATGCATGAATAAAAAAGCTCCCATTCACTGCTGATTTTATTTAGTTAGATCCTGTGCCTTTTGGTGCACAATGAATTGGAGTGACATTTTTGGCACCAAAAGAAAATAATAATAGTGGGATTGCAGAGAACAGTTTGATGTCAGCATATTTTGCAGTGTGAAAAGGAAGGGGTTAATCTGTTCTTGGCTGTATGGTATTGACTGGGGCCCACTCAAAGAGAATACAGCTGTAAATAGTTAGGAGTATTCCCTAGTAGCTGGGTTGGGTTTGTTTTGTTTTTTTTGGTAAGTCAATGAACTGGGACTCTGGAGGTATGATCTGTCTCCCAGGGATGCCACCCGCTTCTTGCGTGATAGTAGGAGGAAGGTCACTAGTTGCTCTAGGTCTCAGCTCCCCAGCTGAGAATGATGCTTTTTCCCTCCTCTGCTTATTCCAACTTGCTTTTTATATTGCTAGCTTTTCAGCAGAGCAACATCTACTCTGCCTATGTGCTGTTCATGATGGGTCCTGCTCTCAGCTGGGGCCTCTAGACACCACTACAAGTAACAAATATGATTTTCCCTTTATGCTTGTCTTCTTCATCTTCATCTGTGCTGCAGTGCCTGTGAGGTAAGATTAACAGCTGAAAATAAAATAAATTTTAAAAAAAATCAGTAAAGAGGAAAAACATGGGGGTAAAGATCCAGCAGGTGTGAAAAGTTGTGAAATGGGTTTGATTTCCTCAAGTCCCAATGGCTGATGTACTGTGCAAAGGTACCACATTTTGGAACAAAAAAGGATTTGAACCTATCCTTTAAGTCAAAAGGGTGAACAAAAAGCAGCTTTGTGTGTTTCCTTTGTGCTAAGCACATTGTGAATATTCTTAAGCATTGCCACAAGGATTAACATCTCTGCATTTTAATGTGCCTGGTGCTGGAATGTAGCTGGAAAGTAGAGCAGGCAGGAATGATCTAGCCAGGCAGTGGGCTCTGCTAGGTGTCTCTTTGAAGGGCTTCAATAGCTCTCTGTTACTCTTTCTTTCCCTCCTTCCTATTCCCCTTCCCTCTTTCAACAATTCTGGAAAAAAACCTGATAGAATGTATTTTTTTTCCTAACATTTACTGGACTGGGCTGTTTTATCTCCAAATACTTTTGCATGGCAGTAGTATATAAAAAAAAAAAACAACCATGTGGACAGAAGTATGGAGTTTGGTATTTACTTTGGATCATTAACCTGGTCTGTAAATTTGATTTGATCTCTCTCTCTCTTTTTTTTTTTTTCTCCTTTTTTTTTTGTTCCTCCCCCCTTTTTGTGTAATTTCAGAGCCTGCAAAGAGACGCCGTCTTTTGCTGCTTCAGGACCCCAGCAAGAAATGGGAGTCTGATGGACTGTATATGTACCTGCTGTGTTTAAAACCCATCCAAACAGATAAGTGCCCTTTTAATTATCTCCCAACAGCATTTTAGACATAGCTGTGAACAGTATCTTTCTTCATTTTGATTTCAATACGGTGAGCCCTCTGTGTTTCACCATTGCAAATGAATGATCTGTGGCTCTCCTTTCAGCTGAGAAATACCAGATGATATCAGTAAAATACCAGACAACATCAGTATTTCACGTGAGCTAATTAATTAGCGTCTGAGGCAACTGATGATGATGACTCGGGAAGCTCCTGGGGCTCTTTCCCTACCCCTCTGGAGCTGCTGTCTCCAGCAGCCCTGGGAGGTTTTGGGACTCTGAGGAGCAGTTCTGCAGGACCAGACAAAGCTGATGTGACCCATCTGAGCCTTAAGGAGTCCTCCGGGACTCATTAGAGGTTTAACAACTAAACTTGGCTGGTTTGATTGAGAAGATGCTTGTGCAGGCTTGGCTTGATCTCGGGGAAACCAGCTAATACTGCTGGCAGAATAGAGGGCTTTCTGCATGTGCTGTTCATATGTGTATGGATAAAGTGATAACCCTCACTTCTTCCTGACAGTTCCCAGGTGGGAAAATAGCTGGGGAAGGGAGATAGAAGCCCTTAGTTATATTGAGTTTATGCAGGGCATACAAAGAGGTGTTGTTGGTGAGTAGGAACAAGAATTGTCCCCTTAAAGTTATGGGGAGATTTCTTTCTATGTATAGAAAATACAAACTATCAAGAAAGTTTCTGGCTGCCTCTATCTGCTTTTACAGGTGTCCACTGCCTGCTCTTAGACACAGCACTGCAATTATTAAATAATTTAAGAAATCAATAATCTGTGGTCTCACATACAATGTAACTTTGCAATAGTGTACAGCTGTGGTGCCGGGGCAAATATTTACTATACCTGCAATTTACTCCATTAGAATAATCAAAAAAACCCACGAAAGCTGAGTGTGCGAACATTGGAGGGGATGTGTGGCAGGAGAGGGGACAGGAGCCAAATTATCGGTTCCGGACCTGTCTCGGTTTGTTCTTCCAGGGTTAATTAACAGTTGTAGTTAAGAAAATGACAAACAGGTTTGCTACAGCAAATTAGACTGTAGTAACTGGTGTGAATTTGTCTTACCTACTTAAGCAGAAGGTGAATTTCTTGGTGAAGGTGCCAGCCTAGGACAGAGAGAGACTAGAGAGACAAAATGGTGAGGCAGGAGGTTACTGCAGCACGAGAGACCTGGATCTAGGTCAACTTTTGTGATCCCAGGAGTGTCTAAAGTTCCCTCTTTTCTAGGAAAAACTTTACTCCTGCTGTCATTACCAAGAAAGTTTTTATATTAATAAAGAAATGGTATGTCTGATATTAATGACTACGCTCTGTCTTAGGATTATAAACAGAACTTCAATACTCTGATAGAAAAAAGGCTTGACAATATGTTAAGAAACATTGATCAGATGAAGCCCTTGTGAGCAAATCAGGGTTTGTACATCCAGCAAGGATGGATAGGAGGTTAAAAAAGCTTAAATCATCTGTGTACCCCAAATAACAGAGGTCTTTGCTCCTTAAAAACAAACAATTTTTTTTTTAACCTCAGAGATCCTCAAGGTCTTGATTATTAGGTTTGCAACTTGAAATCTGCTTTCTGCCAGTGCACTGATATCAATGTTCCCCCAAATGAGGTCCCATTAAATTAACCCTATCCTGGCCAGTTCCAGTCAGGGCATCAAAGATGAATTTGGAAATTGTTCCCTGAATTGTGGCATGCAGCTTGTAATGCTCTGTGATCCTTGGCAGAAGAGAAACACGCTCACTCTCAGAAATATGGTACAGCTCGTACTGATGCGAGAGATGATTCTGAGTGTTTTACATGCACCTGCAGTTTGGATGGTACACCCAGCAGCTGAGGAGAACACCTTCAACAGAAATTCACAGGTTTCTGCAAAAATCTTGTCCAGAAAGGAAGACCCCCGAATCCCTAACTCTTTCCTCGTCTTACAGGTGAACCTTGAGGACACCTGGGAGACCGTAGCTCCTGAATGTGAGACTTTCCCCTGGGATTAGAAGATAGATATGGGGAAAGACAAGAAAGAAGATGGGGCTGTCTTTCTGAGGAAAAAGATAACTTTGCTGCGGGCTTTCTCACTCCTCATTGGCAGTATGGTTGGCAGTGGCATCTTTATCTCCCCAAAAGGTGTACTGAAAAACTCTGGCAGCGTGGGTTTCTCCCTGGTTGTCTGGTTTGCCTGTGGACTGCTCTCAATGTTTGGTGAGTGGTGAACTTTGTCAGCCTTCGCTTAAGCACCTGGGAGGTGAGGGGACCAAGCACACTTTTATGTGTAAGAAGTTGAGAGAAGAATAAATCAAAATTCCCCGTTCCTACTGCAAGAGAAACAAAGCTTTAGCAAGCCTGGGGGGTCGCCAGGGGTCTTCAGTTCAAATGATTCCTCCGTGGTAATTGAGAAAATCCCAGCACGTATGGTCTGTGAATATGAAATCATGTGCAAGTCCGGGGCAGAGGAATAACAATGACTGCAGATGGAGATAGCATGGTCTGTGCCAGGAAAGCTGGGAGGAAATGAGGGGATTCAGTCTATAAGGTGGAAGGGAGATGTAGGCATCTAAAGGCACTCGTGAGTCCGAGGGCTGTGCAGTGCTTTTCATAGCTACTGAGAAAAGGGCAAGGATTGACAGCCTTAATATGCCATAAGGGATCCCCTTTCTGTCAGTGAAGATAGAGAAGAGCTTGAGCAGATTGCCTGAGGAGCTGCAGAGCATCCACCAGCCAGGGGTGGGTGTCTGGGTGTCTGTCAGGAATGGTTTGGATATGCCTGATGCTGCCTCAGAGCAGGAATTGGAGCCTATCAGTCCTGCTTTCTGTGCTTTACCCTTGGCTTGCTTTCTGGCATTTAATATCAGTCTTTTCTGACAAAGGGTTGACTTTTTGATGACAGCTTCATTTTAGTTGTTTTGAAATAATGTACCTCTTAAAGTTATGATGGGTAAAAAGTATGGCTTTTAGTTTTTGTCATTAACTGTATAAAATCACCATCTCAGAAATGCTCTGAAGGTCCTGGTAGGAGAACTGAAAGATCTCTCAGCTCCGAGGAGAAATGTGATGTTTATTTCAGTGGGTGACTTTAAAGTTCTTCTTCTGTCATAATTTAGGAGGGAAAAAAAGGCAAGGAGAAATACTCCATCTGGAAAAAAAAACCACTTTGGCACCGACATGTACACGCAAGTTCAGAAATGGAGACATTCAATGACAGCAAGTGTAGTTCTTGCTCATAGCATATGTGTGCCACTAATTCATGTTGAAGCCTATGTGTGGTTGCTTGGCAAATGATATAATTTTGCTTAAAGAAGATCTTAAAACATAATGAGACCATGGTGTTTGTTTTAACTGAGCAGAGTAATGAATGATAATGTGTGTGCTGATCACAGAGACCAAGCCCTGCACTTGGAAAGGTTTCTCTTTCTATTGCATCCTTTGATAGACTCTGCTGGAAGGGCTTTGGGAGCCTCTTTATCAAGTGATTGTATTTTGTAGCCAAAGTTGTTGGTTTGTTCTTCCCTTTTATCAGCTTGATGACCTCCCCTGATCATTTCTCTGACACTTTTTGCAGAACATTAAAAGGGCCTGCTTTCTTTTATGCTGTTTTCTTTCAAGTATGGCATTTACATGAGTCCCATAGCATGAGTTTAGCAAGGCACTTAAATGCATGCTTGAAGCATGAAAAGAGACCCAGAGGAATAAATGAGATGAGGTGTCTGCCTATATTTGATGCTATGAACAGGGATTCGATGTGAATTTGCCAACAGAGAGGTGGGGAAAACTTGCCATCGACATGACATAACATGATTGCCACAGGACTTGGAGGTCCTCTGTGCTCTCCCTCCACAGCCACCTGAGCTGGGCAGAGGAGGTAGCACAGCGAGAGATCGTCTTATTCCATGGGGTCACATCCTAACAATGCTCAGCCCCATTGCAAGGAGAGCTGTGCTCAAAGAAGAGAAGTTTTTATGATTTCTTTTACAAAGGATGTTTAACCTTGCAAATGAATCCAGTGTAGCCAGGGCTTAAGATTTGTATTTAGGCACATTCGAATGGCATGAGGAATTGCTCTGTAGAGAAAACTCAGATGGGATTTTTTTTTTCTGGCAGCAGCAAAGACATAAAGGTTTCTATCCATTTGCCTGAAAGTTTTAAGCTGTCTTCTCTGGTGCACCTCTCACAGAGTTTCTCCTTCTGCCCTGGTGCAGGGACGAGGAGGTGCAGAGGCAGGAGCAGGCAGTGCCCAGGTCTGTCTGTCCACTCATGTGAATGTGTGAGAAGAGACCGGCCATGTTTTTCTCTGGTGGCAGGTCTTTCCTCTCAAAGGAGATGCTCTCCCAGGTCTTCTGCCTAGTGTCTTTGAATGAAGGATACGATTTATGTGAAGATTCAAGAAAAGAACACAGGAACATGCTCTGTGATCAAAACCATGATTGAAACAGCCAGGTCAGCCATGGCCTGTTGGCTGAACTGCTGTAACTGCCTTGTAAGCACCATTTCACCAGTCTTAACTGTGGGGAGAAGTGAGAACTCAAACCTCCAGGATGTTTTTCAAAAGAAACCTCTTGTAGCTTAGTGTGAGGTTTCTATCACGCACCTTTCCACATAACTTCCATGGAAAATTTGTATCATTAACAGAAAATGGAGAATTTATTTCCTTCTGATAGAAAAGTCAATTACTTCAAAACTTATTTCAAAATCCTGTAGCACAGTAAAATACAGAAAAGCGGTTCTGTTAAACCCTTTTTTATTTCCTCCAGTTCATTGCTCAGTTTAAGCAGATTCATTCAATCCCTGAAAAGCTACACAGAAAAGAGAAAATCCATTGGATGATTTACTCAGTGTATTTCTACCTGAACTTTTCCAGGTGCCTTGTCTTATGCAGAGCTTGGAACAAGAATCACCAAGTCTGGAGGACACTATATCTACATTTTGGAGACACTAGGGCCACTGCCAAGTTTCTTATTCCTGTGGGCAGAGTTTTTTGCAATCAGGTAAGAGATTTTGCTTGTTTGCTTTTTGCTGGATGCTGTGACAAATTGAAAACCCCAAAGTTACAGTACCAGGTAACAGCCTAGGTAGCTTGTAAAGGAAGGAGTAGAAACAATCTGAACAACTTTTAAAGATTTATTTTTTTTCAGTGACAAAAGGAAGGCGGCATAATGAGTAAATAGTTCTGCATGTTCAATGCCATGAAGAATATCTCTCTTCTCCTGTGGGAGCTGGTATCTTCCAAGACCATGGTATTTTTCACAGATAGACGATAGATGCCAGATTTATTTCAGATCTGTTTTCATTGTGAAACTCTTTTTAGGATTCTCCTGGGGAGACAACTTTCTGGCTTAGCACTGAGTCATTTACAATTCTAAAAAATTGTAAGTGACTTCATTTTTAACTTTAATAGAAAGTCCTCTTCTCCTAATAACCTGTGTCCTTCATGATAACTGAGATGAAGCAGGATACACGAGTCACACTGTATTGCTCAGTGTGATTAATCTCAAATTTCGCTTTCACGTTGGGAATTAATCTTTTTGCAGCATGTGATTTTTAACCCATTTTTTGAGAAAAAACTATGAAAAAGACACTCTACAGGACCTCAACATCTACAAAGGAAGGCAGAATTAAACTGCTTGCCCACGTTTGTACAGTTTTATGTCATGGCATCTTCTGGCCACCTGCAGACCATACTTTGTTCTTGGTTCACCCCCACCAGGCCTGCCAACAGTGCTGTGGTTTCTTTGGCATTTGGACGCTACATGCTGGAGCCATTTTTTGCCCCCTGTGCAGCCCCTGTCCCTGCTGTGAAGCTCGTGTCTCTCCTGGGGTACTGTAAGTACTAACTTTTACAGGACTGACAATCTCAGAGCCTCTCTGCCCTCGACTAGGGACACTTTACGGGGTGTTAACTTCTGAGATAACTGTAAGATCGGGGCCTCATCTTAACCTCCTTGGCCACCCAAAACTTCCTGATCCAAGGTGATGCTTCAGGCCACTATATTCTCCAAGAATGGCAATGGGCCTCTGTGTTGACCAGCTGGAGCCCAAGGTCAGGGGGTTGTGCCATGTACAGGAGTAGAAACCCTTCATGTATAACTGTGCAAATGCCACCTCAGCTGAGGTTTTAAGGCTCAAGGTTTTGGACTTCTAGCCTGATGCGCTCAGGCTGTGAAGCTGCCCTGCTTGCTCCAGGCTGGTGTGTGCTGGCACAGGGACTGCTGTGAAGGGGGTTGCTAAGATGTGCCCGCAAACTCCCACTTTCCCTCTAGGCAGGCATGGATCACCCAACAGAAACCAGGCTCCTGGTCCCTCTTAGTAGCGTTACTCAGCCTCCCCTGAAAACTCTGTATGCTGGGACACACCTGTAATGTTTTCTGACATCTCTCACCCCGAGCATCCTCTCTGTAAAGATACAGCCTTCTCTGCAGCATCCTTAGAGCAGAGAGTGCTGTTGTATTTTTTCCTGTGTGCATCAAGCATGGGCTACAGCTGTAGCAGTGTGATCTCCTTCTTCAGACATGGTCCTCACTCTCAATTCTTGGAGCGTCACCTGGAGTGCCCGGCTGCAGACAGTTCTCTCCATCATCAAACTCCTGGCTCTTGCGCTCATCATTGTGCCAGGGATGATGCTGCTGGCTGAGGGTAGGTGTAGGTGAGCTGCTGTGTGGCTGTGGGAGGGTACTCAACATGTCACAGCTTTTATCGGTCCCTGGTGACAAGTGTGGAACTCCTTTAGCTGTCAGGAGCTTGGGTGCTTGGTATGAATTAGCTGGGAGCTGAGAGCTGGGTAGTTGGCTGCATCATTGCATTAGGTTGATGAACCGGACCTAGCTGTGCTTTCTGCAAAACTGAGCCTGTCTCAGTGTCTGAGGATGTGTGAACCTACCCAGGGACATACAGGCACCTTCCCCTGCAGACAATCTTCCTTTGGTGTCAGACTTTCCTGTTTTTAGCACGGTGCAAAATCCTTCCAAAGCAGCATGAATATGATGGACATCAGGGAGGTATCACAGCATCCTGTGGTGATCAGAGCCAGACACAGATATGTAATGAGTTACCAGCCCTCAGCTGAGCCCTGATAACTGCATCTCTAACCTTTCTGTGGCTGAAACTAATGGCTTTTACCTCTTAATTGAGATGGGCAGTAACTTAAAATGGATGTGTGCACAATTCTGCATTCATATCCAGAGTGGGGAAAAAAACCCCTACCAGTAGTATCTTCTGGGGATGATACAAGAATATTGGCTTTAATCCAAGCCTCAATTTATAAAAAAGCCCAAGGCATTCCCACTCAAGGGATGAAGTCTCCTCCCTCTTCATGCTATTACCTTCCTCTGCAGAGAAAACAGCACAGGCTGTAGGCTCCACGTTCGTGTTTGTTTCTGATATCTGGAGCTGGCTCTTTTGAACATGCAAAGATCTGCTTGGTCTGGTCGTACTTCTGAACCGAAGAATTGCCCTGCAGCTAGAAATCCTGAGCCATTAGGAATGCCTTCAAATGACAATCTGGAGCGCTGGCACTCTTCCTCCTTTGAGGAGGATAAGTGCTGGTGACATCTGGAGAGAGAATTCACCAAGAGACCCCAGTATGACAGTTGTATTTAATGTGACTCATGGGGGACTATAAATCACTCATTAATGTATTGCAGACCATCAATCCTTTTTATGCACCATCACTTATCAGCAGGCATTTTAGAACATAAAAAGACTGCCCTCATAGGTCTGCTTCCATATTTTTGGTTTAGTTTTCTGCAAATCTATTCTTTTTTTGACTTGGTTTTTTTTTTGTGCTTAAAAAACAGTCTTGTGCTTTTAAATCACTTGTCCTGCTTGCCCTGCCTTGCTGTACTTTTTCTTTTGGTTATGCTCTTGTCCTTTTCTCTGCCATTACCTTCCCTTGGCTCAGGTTTGTTTTAGAGACTTTCTGGACCAGTGTTTCAAACCCAAATGCCCAAATCTCATCGCAGAGCTCCTTTCAGAGGCACCTCCATAGAAGTGCCCTGACTTTCTCCATGTCCTCCACATCATTTGTCCCCTTCCTGTTAAAGTCCATCTAGATGAGTTCCACATTTTTTTACTTCTAAAGAGACTTTGATATGAAGAAAATATAGATGTGGAACCAAACTTTGGGACACGTGGATTTGAACATGTGGGACATATAGCTCCTTTTGACTGTGCTTTTTATTGGTCTTCCTTTGAAATAAGAGGTCATTAGGAGTTTCTCCCTTCCCTAGATTTTTTTTGAATTTGATAAAAATATGGTTCATAAAAAAAATTCTAATTTCTAATTTTGATATTTTGTTGCTTTGGGGTTTTTTTTTGGTTGCTGTTATTTCAAGCAGGGAACTTTTAAAAAAACTGGTGGAGTTGGTAAAATGGGATCTTGATCTAAGCCACCTCTACTTTTAAAATTTTATTTCCTTTGCCTTCTGTGTCCACAGTTTCTCCTCCTGTGGGTGAGCCACAGTGGCTGGCAGGGACAGTGGGCAGGGATCATGCCTGGGGTGGGGGCCAGGCTGGTGGTCCCCACTCCCTGCTCCCACTCCCTCCTCTGCCCCGGTTCCCATGCTCCGGCCAGCATGGGGCTTGGGTCAGTGCTCTGGTGGTGGGATCAGGAGAGAGCTCAGCGAGGGCCCAATTAGCTGCCTCTCTGGCTGCACCACATCAAAGAGGAGCAGGCATCCAGCTGCTTGGGAGTGGAAGAGACGGGTCAACCTGCTGAATTAATTTTGGGCTTGAAGAAAGGACAGGACATCTTGGGTCCTCTTGTCTCCACAGTTTCCCATTCCCACAGCAGGCTCTGTCTGAAACAGAATCAGCTGTTGCCATTGCCCTTCCTGAAATGTCTTCCACAGCAGAATGAGGGACAGATTTGTTCTGTCGCTGTTTGTGAAGTAAACACATCAGCACGGTGCTGCAAATTAAAACAGTGAAACAAATCTGAATATCTGGCTCCAAGGAAGTCACAAACACTCTTTCCAGGTCTGGGCAAGAGGTACAAGGGGTGTTATCCCATGAAAAGGAAGCCTGTCTCTTGATGTTTTCCTGCTTTATGTCCGTTATCTCTTCCACAGGCCACACCGAAAACTTCCAGGATGCTTTTGACAAACAGTCACTGGTTTTGGATAAGCTGCCTCTGGCTTTTTATGCGGGCATGTTCGCCTATTCAGGCTGGTAGGTGTGACTGGAGGATGCTTCACGAGCAGCACATTGCTGTCAGAGATATGTCTCAAACTCTCTCCCTGTCTCTCCCTGCTGTGCAGGTTTCAGACCAGCTTTGTGCGTGAAGAGTTGGTCAGACCTGAACGGTAAGGCTGAGAAGAAAGTCATCCTCAGTTACTGGCCTCTGGGTTACCACAGTTTTCCCACACACAGTATGGGAGGAAATAAGTTTGTGGGTTCACCTAACCAACGCCAGCTGCAATCTGCAGTAATGCTGTGCATAACAAGGGGGCTAGCAGCTTGTTCTCTGTGTGCCTCTCTTCCCCTTCCTTGTAGAAATATCCCTCTGGCTGTCATTGTGTCCGTGATCACGGTAATCGTGGGGTACATGCTCACCAACGTGTCCTACTACACAGTCCTGGGAACACAAGACGTTTTGGCTTCTCCTGCTGTGGCAGTGGTTAGTCATTGTCCCTACCATTATCTTTCTTTAGTGTGGTCAGCTTGTGCTTGAAGGGGTAGTCAGGGCAGGGGTTTCAGACATGATTTTCCTATAAAAAGCTTTATTACTTGCTTGTTTCTCTGGATTTTTGGGTAACAGTAACTTCTGGTCTTGCCTAAGAGATAATGAAAAATAACCTGCAGATGATAGTAGAAAAGGCAAGATTTATGAGTTACATTTTACTGCTTCAATGGAGGTAGTTTTCTTTCTTTTGAAACATGTCTAGAGTCACCACATATTCCTAAAGTCAAGCTTGCTCTTCCTCCAGAGCTTTGTGCAGCGAGCCTTCAAAAGCTTGATCTCTGTGGTCCCTGTCCTTGTCGCACTGTCCTGCTTTGGAACCATGAACGGAGGAATCTTCACATTTTCAAGGTCATATCCCTAGGGATTTATTACTCTGTTGGCTTACTGTATCAGAGGGAAGCACCAGTGACCTGTGCAACTGCCCACCCATATGATGTCATTTTAGCCAGTCTTGTGAGAAAAATAAGGCCCCTGACTCCCAGGATGTCAACTACAGGATGATCCCCATTGGCTAAGAGTCTACCCTTTCTATTTCTGGACAGGTCTAAATTTTGGATTTTTATCTTCTACCCCATCCTTCAGTTTAAATCCTCAGTTTAAAGTAAAATGTCAATATTTCTGGTGAACTGGAGGCTTTGTTGATGTTGGCAACTGCTCAGTGAGACCGAGTCTTCTTTCACTGGGTTCACCCAGCTGATCTGTGGCAGGGCACAGGATCCCTCTGCTGTGCGGATCTGTGGCCAAAGGCAAACTCTCCCTCAAGGACTTTTGCTTTGAGGTCAGTGGAATGTTATCAGGGACAGGCTATTCCTAAAGCAATAGCCAAGGCTCAACAAGTCTTGTAGCAATTAGAAAAGCTTTGTTCCATGAAAAATTTATCTTGCCAGCTTCACTGGCTACAACACTGCGTGTCCTTATGGGAGCCTTGAAGTTGGAAAGGAGGGCAGAGCTCACAGGAAAGCACATTGTGCTGGTCCTGAGGAGCTGGGTGAACACTCTGGACCAGATTCCATTTCACAGCTTTGATTGCAAAAGGAAAAATCAGTAGATATGAAAGGGATGTTTCATAGCACAAAAGCTGATGAGTTATTTGATCTACTACCCTAAAGTCCTGAATTAAATACAGGTGCAGGGAATCCTCCCTGTTTAGCTCCTCTGGATAGCAGTTTTCTTTGAGGATGAGAAGTCCCCAGACAGCACAGAGGTTCTGCGTGTCCCCATCGCCCTTTTCTCCCCCATCCTGGCACCATTAAGATAATCGCTGCAGAAAGGCCATATAAACAGTGATGGGGCCTCCCTGGCTGCTGGCCAGCCACACCCCTGCAAAACCACAGAGACAGCAATAAAACCAGTTTTACACTCCTGCCCCAGCTGCTTTGGGCCTTGCTCCAGCCCAGCTGATGCTTTGGCATGGTTTGTTTGTGGATATTAAACTTATGAATTTGAAAGCAATGTCTCTCCCTAATTGCCCTTTCATGGCTCCAAGGAGGGATGGAGGCAAGGAGCTGTCTGCTGTCATTTTGTAGCTGGTCTTTTGTGTAGCTGGCCTCTTGGCAGTACACCAAACTATATTTTCCAACAGCTGGCCAAGGGATAGAAGATCCTCTATTATTTAAGGAAATTGCACTTTTATTTTTAACATATATATTAAAATATATTTATTTTATATATATATAGTTATCAAGACTGACAATCCCCTTTGTCATAAATTCACCAGCCTCTCTTATAAAGAATTGAAGTTTGTGACCCCTTCTCTTCCTACTGCAAAGATTAATCCCTTCTCTGATGGCAAGAAACTTGCTTCTGTTTCTAGCCTGATCACTTTGGACTTGCCCAAAGATCTCTGCTAATAGGCCACCCAAGGGGATGCTGTCAGTGGTCCTGCTGGTGGGGTCTGTGCTGCAGTGAACTAGCTGGTCCTGGGAGAGCTGTGGGAATTCAGTGTCGGGTTTTTCTTCTGAATGCCCCAAAAGTGCAGCTAAAGGCAGAACCATGGCCTTGAAGAGCAGACCTGTGTTGGGGGCCTTGTGGCTTCAGGTCAGTCCAGGGACTGGTCTTCTCATTTCTGATCTAGATATGGTATGCTAATGCATAGGGTTCCCCGTCTTTTCCTAGGACTTTGTTTGTGGCTTCCAGGGAAGGACAGTGGCCTCCCCTCTTCTCCATGATCCACATTCGAAGGCATACACCCCTTCCTGCTGTCATGTTAATGGTAAGGCTGTGTGACATGCCCTGGAGAAGCTGGGAGTTTTAAAGGGTGTTCAATCACCAAGTCAGCCTCTGAAAAATAAAGAAGGTGTAACACTGGAAACGGCTGTAAAGTATTAAGTCCCTTTGTGCCAGCAGCTGTACCCAAACTCACTAATTCCAAGTCCCTGCCTTATAGCCTTGGACACCTTTTTTAAAAGAAATGTCCCTACCATCTACCACACCTGCTGCTTGATGTTGTCCTATGAAAACATCTTTGCCAGGCTTTGGCTATATGGAAAACTGAAATTACCAGGTGTGGTGGAAATGCAGGACATGAGCATTTGCAGAGGTGTTCTCAGTTTCGGTTTGTGGTTTTTTTTCCAGCAATGGTCCAGCTCCATCCTATCTCTGCTGTGCTGCCTCTTGCAGCTTGACTGACCTGCTAAAAACATAGCAGGTATCTTTGTAGGTGGCCTTTGTACCAGCAGTGCAGGCTTTTGGATCATTCATGTTTTTTCTTGCCCTGCCTAGGACATAAAGCATCAAAGATGCTGTTGACCTTGAAAAGACTGCTCTTTTCTGTAGCACACTGTAATAGTGTATTTAGACCTTTTGTCTTCAGTCTGTGTCACAGCTTTGTAAAGCTCTCTGACCTCTGAAATGCTGGGGCTGTGAAGTAGCTGCCTGTGGTTGTGGGGGGCAGCTGGAGGAGGTGATCCATATTACCCTTTTTAGTCCAAGGACCATAGTAAGCTTTAATGTCTGTATTTCATCTTCACAATGCTCAGTTCCCTTTGGTTACTGCCATGGTGTGTATCGGAGATATCTACCATCTAATGAACTTCTTCAGCTTTTCCCGATGGCTCTTCATAGGATTAGCCACCCTGGGGCTCATTGTCCATCGCTACCGCCACCCAGAGCTGCACAGCCCATTCAAGGTAACTCACGGCATGTACCTAACAGCCAGGAATTCACAGCCTTGTCATTTCTCTGTCTTATTTGTTAATAATTAGAACATTATGTGGCCATGGTTGCCTTTAGGGTCTAAGGGGTCTTGATGTCCTAGTGCTCAGTAAGGCATGTAGGGAGCTTCTGAAATGTCTGATGTGCCCATACAGCCAGATGTGGTAAATCCTATAAAGCTGGTTCTACATGGTGACACCAGTTGCATCTGCAAGATGGCAGCCTGCTCCAGGGGACAAACTTTCAGACTGGGAACAGGGACATGTTAAGAAGGCAGTTCCCACACTCCTCTCTTGTGGGCTGCAAGGAAGGACCCTTCCCTGGATGTTATTTCAGTGATTGGTAAGTCTCAGCTCTAGCTGAGAAGACTCAGGGGAAAAGAGGATGGCTAGAGGGATCTTGGGAGCAAACCTGACTCGCAGGGAATCATCTGCCAGCACAAAAGTATTTTATATAGTGTAAAGCAGCATATGTGCAATAGTTGCCGCTGAATATTGTTGAGGATGTGGATAGCACGCGCATGTGTACCATTAAGCGTAGGACATCTTGTCCTCTTGAGGCCTTTTCCTGGCCTCCAGCTGGGCCCCTGCAGTGGCCCTTCTCATGCTGCCGAGTGCTGGGATCCTCCTTGTGTTTACAGGGGAAGCTGGAGTTGGTGCTGGAGCAGCTTTTGTACGCTCAGGGCACCTTTCCCACTGCCAGATAATGTGCAGAAGGCATTTGGCTGAGGCAGTGCTCAAGGCATGCACAGTTTGTTCCTGTCTCAGTCGCACGTGCATGGTGCTTCCAGCCAGCTCCTGGGGAGAAGCGGAGACCTCTGAGGCCACAGGCACTGGGCAGCCAAACAGCAAGAAGCTCAGGGGACAGAAACATTTCCCGTGGCTCCCAGGGCTCCTCCCTGAGCTTTGCAAGGCCTGGTGAAAGGTTTGGGGTAGTTTTTTCTCTCAGTCTTTGCTGAAGACAGTGTGTTTAGCAGAGACCTTGAAGCTTCCCAGTTTGTTGGCTGGCTGCACCCGTGTACTCACCCAGAACCAGATTTTAAATTAGTTTTAACTTTTTCTTTTAAAGAAAGCCTCTCAGGGGAAGTTGATTAGTTGATAGCACTGGTGACGTTTTCATTTGCTGAGATTTTGCTTCATTTTGGCTTAGAGATTTAGGCTTTTAACGGTTCCTAAAGGCAGATTGAGAGAGGAAAATCCTGGGTTTTGGGGTGTGTTTGGTTGATATCCCCCACCCCCTTAGTTTTTATAACCACTTGAAACCCGAAGCCCACTTCTCTGCGAGAGAAGGGCTATGCGCAGGTGGTGTGGACATGTGCTGCGCTCTAGTGGCCAGATACAGGTCGTCTGCCACTAGCTTACGGAGAACAACTCATAAAATACATGTGATTGTGCTGGTACTTCACCCCTTTAGCATTTTGAGTTAAAAACGGCGAGAAAAAAACGGCAAGAGGAGGGGACGGTCCTCTCACCTCTCAAGCTGATGTTCAGCATGAGTATGTGCACGTAGGAGAAGTTGGCAGGGGATGCTCCTGATAGAAAGACTGCACATAAGCTTGGTGGCTGGATGGCTGCCATCACTAGATCTCTTTCAGCTTGACATGGTCAGTATCCAAAATGGGATCTCTGTTACCGGAAAAGAGATTGTCACCC
Organism: Chloroceryle amazona; assembly: GCA_027560015.1. Lineage (NCBI taxonomy): Eukaryota > Metazoa > Chordata > Aves > Coraciiformes > Cerylidae > Chloroceryle > Chloroceryle amazona. The sequence continues at coordinate 24,684 of JANHFX010009816.1, read as the reverse complement.
TGGATGAAACCAGCAGGTCCTTCATTCTATCAGCCATGGTGAGGAGTAACTTGGCTGAGGTTGGATTCAAAGACTGCAGGAATGTTTCACGGTTTTGTTATTTATTTCAGTCTTCTGATTTAGTCTCCAAATAACCCAGATTAATTGGCTTACCCAACAGGGTAAGGCTGATGTGCTGACTGCTTTTTTAGTCTTTCATCAGGGTGTCACTGAAACTCATGTTCTTGATGCAGGTGCTATGGAGATAGGGAGTCTCCTTTATCCTCTTTTGGCCACTGTAAGTCTCAGGCAAGCTGGAGACAGGCCAAGAATGAGTCAGAAGTGTTATAATCAAAGAACAGTTTGATTCAACATGCTACTTCTAGTTTTGGCTTCAGATTTTCCACCGGCAGTTGCCACAGATGGCAAGTAGGTAAATGTGCCTCTGTGTGCACAAGAGCAATCGGGTATATGTGACTTCTCCCACTACTTGGCTTCCAGCTGCAGGTGAGATTTACATTTTGATGTACATGAATATAGGAGGCATGCACCTCACGGGGCACACTGGGCAGCAAAGGTGGTATGAGTCAATTTTTGTTCTATGCATCCTACTTGTGTGCAACTGCTTGTACAGAAACATTGTGCAGCTGTATGACTTGTCTCCTCTTCTTTAAGATGGAGAAGTGAATACAGTGTGTGCTGGCATGTATGGAGGATGATTTGCTACAGCCTTCAGTTTTGCCTGAGAGTCTTCTGTGCTATTCTCTGCAGGTTCCCCTGTTTGTTCCTGTCTCTTTTACCATCATCTGCCTCTTCACAGTGGCAATGTCTTTCTACTCGGACCCTGTGAACATTAGCATTGGATGCACCATGGTTTTAAGTGGTTTTCCAGTCTACTACCTTATAATTCATAGGCAAATGTCAAATCGTTGCCGCAGCCCATTTTGTAAGTATGTGTTTGTCTCAGTATTGTGGACCTAGATGCGCTCGGGGATGGGGGTGCTCTTTTGTTCTCAGAGCTCATCTCTAACACAAATTGCTCCATGACAAACAGACCTCACGAAACCTAAATCATGACCCCTGGCACTGCTTCAATGGCCGTCTCAAGATACGGCCCCCGCAGCTGAAGAGGCCAGGGGTAGGCTGTGCTGTGGGTGGTTGGCAGCCAGGCATGGGCTGTGTCTGCCTGTCTTGTGAATATACTGACAAGACAGCTTGATGCTTTTGTTTTAAGAAAGGCAGGGTTGAAGTCTACCAACAGAGGGAATAAAGAGAGTCGCTTTTCCACCTCACACCGGTTTCTACTAAACATAATCATGTCTTCAGGATCACTATCTCTTGGTCAAGTTTGGTTGACACTGAGCAACAAGATCAAAAGTTAGAATGGAGAGACTGACAGGCAGACTGTGTAATCCTGTGCACAAACATATGCTGAAAGGCTGGGGAGAGGACTGGTAGGAGAAGACAGTGCTGCCTAAAGGCTATGTTTAGTGAAGTGGCCAGGATGGTTTTTGGACACAGATGTGGGTGTGTAAATGAAATATATCTCCACTAGCATTGATTTCCTTTGGGCATATCCCTGGTCACACAATGATTTACTCAGAAAAAAAGAGCTCGGTTTTGAGTTTAATTTATTATTTCAGATATGAATCTTGTTTTCTGTTGATTTGATGTTGGGCTGACGTTTATCAGTAACAACTAAATAGAAGAAAACATACAGGAAGTAAGGAAATGGTGATCTGCTAACATAAGTGCTCTAGCCATCAGTCCTGTTGCTCTGCTTTTCAGCCATGTTTCTGGATTTCCTCTGGACTAAACTTTCTTCCTTTCCCTCCCCCACTTTCAGATTACCTTACACACAAACTACAGTTACTCCTGGAAGTAGTCCAACAAGAAATCAAGACTTACTGAGAAAACCATCAGAAATCACAGGAGAAGAGAAAACCTCCTTATTCCATTTCTGATACCTGTGATCCTACCAAAAGCCGGCTGTGCTCTTATTCTTTTAATCATTGCAAATGAGGATAAGCCTTAGCCAAAACCTTGCTGCAAGTGTTCCTGAGCTTACCAACTGGGATCAGGATGAGTGTGTCAAATCTGATTCTGCCCTTTTTATTTTTTAGTGGAACAATTTAGTTCTCTGAAATGAGCTTGCTTTGGATGCAGTGTGTCTTCAAAACCAAGATCCTAATTTTGCAGCCTAGTCCAGCCCTCAGTAAAATGTGTATGCTTATGTATATATGCACACACTAATTTCTTAACTTGGCAAATACTGGAAAGGAGCATGGTCAAGAACTTAGACTCAAATACTTGGAAGCCAAATGCAGATTTCAAACAGAAGCATTATAGTAGCCATGCTGTGGACAAGCATTATGAAGGGAAATGGGTGGGGAGAGAAAATCAGAAATAAGGCAGATGAATTGGAAAGGAGGAGGCAGGGGGATGAAACTTCATTCACCAGAAAGCACAGATTCAGATTAATGAGAAAATATTAGAAAAACCTTTGAAATTCCACTATTAACAAAGTAATGTCAGAATGTTTTGCTTTGATTATTTTATGAACACAGTAAGTTTATTTTGCTTTGAAATATTTAGATTTTGAATTTTATTTTTCTGAAATGTCATTTCAAAATATACAAATACATTTTAAAAAATCAGCTAAATATCAACAAGAATATGACAAAGCAGATCGTGATCCTTCCCCCAACTCCCCAGCTCTGCTCCTTGATTGGTACTATAAGTGAAGTTGAAAATTCAGATTTTGGCCCAACTCCAGTGAAATGCAATTTGTCCATTAGTTAGCCAAGAGCACCAATGAGACTTGGGCAGATTTCTAAATAAGTGCATCTTTTGGTGCTGTAAGTAGACATGAAAGACTTCATGCTAGAGCTTGAACTTTAAATCTGCAGTCCAATGACTTCCTAAATCGATAAGTAAATGCTCGTTTGAACTATTGACATAGAAAAGGTTTCCGTTACTGGATGTCTTTTGTTTACATGTGGCAATGTTATGTTCAGATAACAGCAATTAGCTGTTTCCAATCACTTATTTGTAATTTTTTTTTCCTAAAAGATGGGAAGCAGGGTGCTCCTCTAATGACTGTAGGAATGAAGAATAGCAGAATGAGGAGCATTTTTAATCTTTTGTATGAAGCAGTTATATACTTGGAGTAAAACCAAAGTGCCATTTACAAACCCAATGTAATCTACCAAAACTTGTAAAATTTACCATCAAGATTTGGAAATAAATTGTGGTTATTTTTCCAAAGCACTTGAGGATTATTATTCTTGTTATGACTGCTTTCCATTCCTGTGCTAAATCAATCTGGGACAGCAGCAGCACGGTTGTAGGGCTCATTGCCCTCCTCCCTTCCCGCAGTTTAATTTACAAGCTGCTGGACATTGTTCAACAGGAAAACCAGTCTTCCTGGGAAAACCATCACAACCCACAGGAGAAGGTACTGGCTTTAAACAATAGTGTGGTTTCAAGTGAGATCTGGAAACATTTCCCAGCTCCCAGACATGGGTCGGTCGCCACTTCACACCAGGCTTTGCTGAAGTTGAACCCCCTGGCACACCTTCCTGCAACACCCCACAGCTGCAGCCCAATGTAGGTGGCTGGAAACCAGCCTGCAGAAGACCTTGCAAAACTAAGTGAGCCTCATCACCATAGAATAGCCTGAGTCGACCCCCCCTTAGGTACTGGTTTGGGGGATTTTCCACATCTTGAGCTAGAAGCATGAGGTGCTGCCAGCCTTGCCCTGTGCTGTAGGACCCCTGTGAGCACAGTGTGCCCACACTCGCACATCAAACCTTGGAGCCGTCTGAAATGGCAACAGAGCTGCTGTGTGTTTGCAGATAGACACACTAGACACACAGAAACGGTGAAACATCACTTTTTTTTTTTTTTTTGGCCATTTCCTCTGAAGAGAAAAAGGGAACAAGAACTGAAAATCCTGGAGGGAAAGTAAGTAATTGTACCTACTGGTCCATGGTTTTTTTACACATGATAAATCATTTGACATATGCAGGGAAACTACACAGAGGCATCTGCTGACTGTGCAGGAATATGATCTTGGAGGGCTATATATAGAATGTCTGCTCCGAGACCTGTCAGATACTGGAAATGCAGATGGATATAGTACCACGGTTACACTGACAGAAATCAGAGATTCAACAGCTCCACAGATGACATTACAATTAAAAGTGATAAAAATACATATCAATTTACAGTGAGCTCCAGTTTCCAGTTTGTGGCAAGTTGTTTGTTTTTAGAGAGGATGGTATGCTGCTCTCAGCAAACCTACATAAACATTTTCTACCAAGCCAGAATGTTTTTCCTAGAGCTGATATCTCATGCCTACTGAAGCTCTTGGCTTCAGTTCAGAAAAGTATTTTGCTATTGAATCCACTTTGCAAAAATGAACTTATGGGACCTGATCCTGTAAGTCTCATCAGTCAAAGGGAGGCATTAAAGTTGTGCAGCTGTGGAGATGAGAGCTGTATGTGAGGAAAAAAAACAGTCAAGAAAGGCCAGACAGAAAAGAAACAAAGTTCAGCTTCATAATCATTTGTGTTGTTTTGGTTGTTTTTCTTTTTAAATACTGTGTGTATAAAATGCACTCAGAGTTCAGCCTTTCCAGCAGCTAAAACAGAGATTTATGTTCCAGCCATGACTGATCTGGTCTAACTAGATCATCAGGAAATAAAAATGTTCTGGGTAATTCAACTGAATGCAAATTGTGTAACACACACATGAAACCAGAGTTTGCATCTGCACAAGTTTATGCAGTTAGTACTATTTGACCTGTCGTTAAGCTTTATGCTCCAGAGCTCTGCTGGGAAATGCTGTGAGCCTTTTGGACTGAAAGGCTGGAGGTCAGACTGGAAAGCTCTTAACTGTTCTCTGATTTCCACGGGGAAGAACAGAACGAAGGTCCAGACTTCAATGTAAAGGAATACAAACACTCCAGGACAGCACAGCATGCCCCATTGCCCTCTCAGTCCCCTGCAGGTCTGAGCCTGCCCCGCAGGGATATGTGCTTGGTTTGTACTGGTTTGGGTTGCCCTGTGTACTGCAACCCCCACTCACAGAGAGCATGCTGAGATGCACCTGCTTTCTGCAACGAGATTTGGGGTTTGCTTTGCAAGGCAATGGCCAGCTTTTGGCTTTCAAAGAATGATGTTCAGCAGAAGCTGCTCCCAACAGGAATCTTGAAAAGAGGAGGCCTTGGAATATCTCCAGCCACTGGAAGGATGGTAGGAATCAGCTCAAGGTGAGTGCTGGTGTGCAATGACAGGAACCAAGCAGTAGGGATAAACTACTCAGGTTTGTAGGGATGTTGATTCTACTGATGTATCTGCCAGAAGCTTCAGCTGTGCCTGGCCGGTCTGCTCAGGCCTGGCAGATGCGCATGCGTATGGCACAATAACCAGAAGGAAACATTACTCAGCCGTGTTTCCTAAGGGTCTGTGACGTCACATGGAGAGCGGCTCTGGGAGAGACAGCAAGGTACGAACATGCAGTTGCAAGTTCACAAGGAGCTCTCTCAGGCCAGTTGCATTTTATTTCTGAAGGTCTTATCATAACCATGGGACTTTTCCCATGTGGAACAAGGATTCGGAGGGGTTATCTGACTCAGGAGCATGTGGCTGATGTGGGCAGCTGGGCAACTGTGAGTAGGGGAGTGGGGCAGGTGGTGCATGCTGGGCTCTAACAGCTTTCTTGGGGTGCTGCTGGAGGTTTCTTGGTTGGTGGGATTGTATTTAAGGTCTTCTGGGAGGATACTTGCTAGCAGTTAGTCATGCCATAAGCTGTGTTTGTTATCTTCATTAATTTTTTCTTCCACGTGAGGGAGAAATGTTTAAAAGAAAAGGTGGCATGATGTTGTTCTTTATGTATAAGATTTCCTCTGTATAAAGCTATTCCTTTGGAGATATAAAAAGAAAATTTACAGATTATGTCTCAGTTACACAAGACCAGATAGCAAATCTTCAGCAAAAGGTGAAGGACACTGCTGGTCTTGCTAGTGACATAATTCTGATTTTTTTTAAGTGTTTCACCTCTGCTTCTTTCTATTTAGGGTTAGTTGGTGAGTGGGAAATCTCTGCAAAGAGCAGAAACACTGGCAAGTGAAAGTGAAAGTAGGGCATAGATGGACATTCTAGAAAGCTGATGGAGATAGGGCAGACTGGGGTCCCTAGGTCCTGGCAGGGGAGCCATCAGGGATTAGCATCCATCTATGGAGTGGGGAGAAAGGAAACAGAGATGGGGTGGACCAATGGAGAAAAGCTTCCTGGGAGTATCATCCCACCCTATTCTCCTGATTTCCCCTCAAATTTCACACGGTATCCAGAAACTTTGTATTCTTCTGCCGTGGCAGCAGCAGAAACACAATGCTGCACAGAGGGGAGAGAAGGGATAGCCACATCCAAAAAAGCTCCTGTGAGTGTTGGATCTCACGAATCTTCTGCAGTGGGATTTGAGAGAAAACGAATAGGGAGCATTTTTCTAGGAACAGGCCTGACTGGTCTAACTGCGTCCAAAGAGCGACCATGGTCCAAAGGCAGCAGTGGAACAAGCTAAGGCTGTGAAGGAGACTAGAGTCCTTCCTTCCTCTTTATTGTAGCAGTCCAGGGGCTGCCAAGACTTTGTTTATGGACCTTTGTACTGTAACCACCCCCATCAGAGAGCTCCTCCTGTAACGATATCCTCTGACTTGCTGGCTCTGAATACCTGTGATCCCTGCCAAAGCACGAAGTGCGCCAGAGATGGATAAATGAACATTTCTAGTTTCTGTTTGAATACTGTGTTCAAGTTCCTCGAGCAGCTCTAAGTAGCTCAGCCACAGACCCTTTTGCTCTCGGATGTGTGTCTGTGCTCCACAATAGGGTAATGTTGTTGGAGCTGTGAAGTGATAAGATGCATAGAAAAATGTTGACCGGGTCCAAAACTGGGACATGAATTTGAATTATTAGTGGCTACCTGTTTCATGTTCTTCTCTTTGTAGGTGCTGTGTCTCCAAGTTAGATCACAGAACAGAGACTTTGCTGGTAAGTGATTTTTTATTTTTTTTTTTTTTATGAGAGAGAGAGAGAGACATATATTCTCCCCCCCCGAGGAATTTGACCTTGGCTGGTTGCCAGGCACCCAATCATCTGCTTTCTCACTCCCCAGGCTCAAAAGGATAGGGGAGAAAATAAGATGGAAAATTTCATGGGTTGAGATAAAGACAAGGAAATCCCTTAACATGGGCAAAACAGATTTGAATTGGGGAAAGTTAATTTATTGCCAAATAAAATACATTTGGATAGTGAGAAACAGAGGCAAAACTTAGAACAACACCGTCCCCCAACCCCACTTCTTCCCAAGCTCAACTTCACTCCTTCATTCCCAACTTTTCTACCTCCCCTCTGCCCTCCCACCCCAAAATGGTGCAGGGCAGCTAGGAAACGGGTGTTGACCTCAGTCCATAAGAATTGCCTTCTGCCACTGTGTCATCATCAGAAGTTTCCCATGCTTCAGCATGGTTCCTTTCCCATAGGCTTCAGTCTTTCAGGATAATCTTGCTCTGGCATGGGCTCTGCTCCCTGGACTGCAGCTTCCTTCAAGGCATGTCCACATGCTGCAACATGAGTTTCTCCATGGACTACAGTGTGGGTATCTGTTCCACTGTGGTCCTCCACAGGTTGCAGGGGGACAATCTGCTTCATCACAGTCTTTTCTGAGCTGTAGGGGAAATCTCTGCTCCAGTGCCTAGAGAGAATGCCTCCTCCCTTCTTCTTCACTGACCTGAAGGTGTTCACACAAAAAATACAACTTCACACAATAAACTCAGCTCTGGCCTTCGTGTGAAATCACACACGTGATGTATTTTTTTACAATGTGTAGTTTACAAACATATATTTTAGAGAAAAACAGCAACCTGAGTCCAAGCCAGAGAGGTTAGGGACATTTCTGTGACAATTACCATGCCCAATAAAAGTACAAACATCAGTTCCTCAGTACTGGGCTGCACCTGCACTTCCCATCTACAGGGGTCTCCTTTTCTGAGAAGTGATTAGACTTTTAACCAGACATGGGATATCATGTAGTTTGCCACCTTCGGAAAAGCCCCATTCTTTAATCTGGATTTTTCTTCTGATGTTAGAGCTGAGCAAGCAGCCAGGCATCAGTCAGTTCTTCTGCACCTGTGGTATCTTATGAAGAGTCTTCCTGTTCCTGAAATGGAGTACATCTGGTATTGGCTCGATGACTCTGGGCGGTGGATTGAATATGGGATAAAGGTGAGATTCATGTACTGTTGATGCCAAAAGCTCCTGTTAGACCATTTTTGGAGGGTTATTTAGGGCATGTTGTTCTGCAGCTGGTGTGGTTCACACACACCCTTGCAGTGCTGCTCTGATGCCCTGGTGGTTTTGCCTTATTAATTGTTCCTCAAAGCAGTACTTCTACTTTGTGAAAGCTTTCAAAGGACTGGCTTTGAAAGTGGGTGCATTTTCAAGAGATGACAGATGTCTTTTCACTGAAGCTGACCACACAGGCTGAAGGCTGCTTTGTTGATGTTGCTACAAGCAGCTGCTCTCTGTGGGGTACCATCTGTCACTGAAGAACAAAAATGCCTTGCAGACTTAGTACAAAATGGTATCCCATGATAGGGGTCTGGGGAAACACTGGTATTTCCCCACAGTGTCACCTAAACCAAAGACTGGTTTCTAACACATATCATTTCCTTGTTCTTTCTATAGAATCCGAATCATTGCTGTGCCACGGTAACATCTGCAGATCTGGAGAAGAAATATCTGTCTGACCAGAAAGCCACTGTGTTTTTCAGTGCTGGTTCTCAGGAGTATGAGCTAAACTTTGATGGTAAACTATCTCCTTGTTTTAAGTTCATTACATGGTGTAGCTAGCTCTAAGGTAGCCTCTGTCATGCAGAGTTGTCACCCTACATCTGGGTTTCTCTGAACAAATCTTTTTACTACTGTAAATTTGCTCCAAGCAGAAGTTGAACAGTTATCTGCAGTTTTGAGATGCTTCACTTGAGCTTCTAGAATTGCGTGCATCTATAGTTAAAAAAGTATGTCTGATAATATTGTACATTCAAAAAAAGAGCTGAGAGCAAACCCTTCATAGCATCTAACTTATGCATTTGAGTTTTGCAGCTACAGAGAAAAAATGAGAAAGGAATAATTAAAAAAAAAAAAGCACTGAAAAGTCAAATGATGAAGAAGTGAGCCCATGGTGGCCATCTTGCAAGCTAGTTATGGGGAGAGAAGGGACATAGTGCAGCAAAGGAAAATTTGGTGCTGCTTGTACAGAGAGAGAAATAGGAAAATGAGAAATACTTTTCTGTTTCTAATTTATTTGTCCATCTTAAAATTCCTGTTTGCTTTCCAAACTTTAAATCTGTTTCCTGGCATGAATAAAGCGAATGGTGTTTAAAGGAGAAAACAATGGATAATTAGCCATGTCACACAGCATGTGCTCAGTGATATTGTTACAGGACCAAGAACAGAGGGCAGACTTTCCTCTTAGCACCACGTAACAACCCCACACTGCCATGAAAAACAGATTTATGTTCCTCCATCGTGTTGAAAACTGTTCCCTGCCATAAGCCTGACATCAGATGTGGTTTTCTCTGGCTGACAGATGATGTGAATGCACATGCAGGTGCAGTTGATCGATGGTTGCCTCTGAGCTTCACAACCTATGCTAACAGGTGATTGACGTTGCCTGTCTCCAAGCAGAAGCAGCACAAGTGGGAATGGTTTCAAAGTATGGAGTGGGTGGGTGTGGTAGAGAGAGCTCCACAAAGCGGTATTCAGGGCTACCTCCTTTTTTATTTTTGCTAAACACATAAGACTGTATCCCTGTCAAGTAAATGATCTAATTATTGAGTCATTATGTTTATCTTTCAAGAAATGATCCAAACAAATTTGCTCTATAAAACTCAAAGGAAAGTTCTCCGACTGCCAAGGTCTCTGTCCTTTCAAGGCGGACAAGATAGAAGGTAATATACATTCATTATTTAATGATGTCTCTAGGTGACAACAACTTTCCGCTATGAAGTTCCTCTTACCTTTCTAGAATTCAATTTTAGATTTCTTCAAGTAATTTTTAAATACCTTTTGCTCACTGGTTTAATGGCAAATTTTGCAGTGACAGCATTTGTAAATTATGCAACACTTCTGTGAAGTGTGCTGGAAGGATGTTTGGTGGCAGTCTCTGGCAGCTGGGAGAGACCCTGGAGTAGATTTGCTCTCTCTGTGAGATCAAGGCCACACGGGGCTGGTGCAACCATGCCAGGAATCTTTATTCCTTTATTAATGCACCAATGATACTGCATAAACTGTGCACAGAGAAGCAGCAAGGGATTGCCAGTCCCAAGAACTGTGGAGCAGAGAGATGCCATCCTCTGCAAAGCTGAGGATAAAATAAAACACAGAAGAAAATCCCTTTAAATGAAGTGAATAAGGTGCACTCATTTGGGGATACCCTGTCCTATGTTTTTTTTAAAGCAAGTTCAGCTGCTTTAAGACGAGCCACCATTGCTTCAGAAACTCGACAGCAGAGTGCATTTTATGCCAAAGGTTCAATTTAAGGGTTAGTTCAACCAAGGACGTGTTGACTCAGAAAACCTGTAGCTCCTAATGGATGCAAATGCTCCTACTGCCTGGGTTAAGACGCGTGGGAGGAGGGTGTTAGTGCTGGAAGTAGCTGAGCCACTGGCTGGTGCAGCAGTGTCTGCAGGGCACAATGGTCCACCCACAGCCTCCTGACAGGCTTGGTCCTGAGGATAGGTAGGGTCAGGACACCCATCTGGCCAGCAATTTTGAGGTGGGTAGCCACAGGGAGGGAGAGGGCTCATGCTCTAGTTTCCCACAAATTCAAGTATCACATGTGAAGGGCTAGCTTGAGTAGTTGTATAAACTACCCAGCTAGGAGCATGTTACTTCTCATTTGAAGTTCTCCAGCCAGTGTCTTAGCCTACCAAGAGATGCATTAGTGCCACTAGAATGTGTGTGGAAAACTAAACTGGAAAAAGGGATAATGGTAATACGGAAAGTGAAACAAAAATAAAAATCTAGGGGTACCTAAAGACTGGTCTAGAGCCAGTGTCTGGATCCTGCGGAAGGAGGATTTGGTTAGGAGTATCACGGACTGACTTGCTCCTTTTTCTTTTCTGCAGACAAAACATGGGTCTATCATATTCTGTCTATCCTCCACAATGGGATCAATCTGCACTGCCTGATATCGGATTCAAGGTAGGTCTTTTCAGCCCTCCAATGGGTAGGACAAACTGCATCCTGTACTTATTTTTCTGAGAATGTGACCCAAGGCAGTTGAGATGTTCCCAGGTAGGATGACAAAGGAAGGTGAAACTGATATTCACTCTTCTCCAGCCTAAATGCTGCTGTACATTTCATCTATAGGTTACTCTGAAGTAAAAATACTCTAGATGTGGAGGTGTGTCCACCAAAGGAAGCTCATGTGGGATTGCATTCATTTCTCTCAGTCGATGTCTGTGCTTTCACATGTGGAGTGAAAGTGAGGGTGGGGAGAGAATGGTTAACTGGGAAGCTTGTGGTTCTAATGGCAGGGCTTTTCCTCTGATGTGAGGATCCTGATGTGTCCTTTGGAAGGACGGGGGGTTGTTACTGTCAGTAGTACCTTATTTTTAGTGTTTTTTAAATTTTCAGCTGGTACCGCTCAAATGTGCTTCCCATGAATATGAAAAAATTAAGAGTTTGTTTGAGCAAACGATGAAAAATTACTTCATCCACCAAGTGCAGAGGATCCAGAACCCAACACTTTGGCAAGTTTTTCAGTGGTTTGTATCTATTTTATTTCATTATCCTTATGGTAGCAGTAGACTGGTATTTCTTGATTTATTGTCCTCCACAGTTAGAAGTTGTGAAATCCAGCAGCCCAGCAGAGGTGAGACTGACACATATCTGTGTTCCCAGGTCTGGCTGGTCATGAGTTTCAGCACATGTTCCTACCGGCCACACATGTCAATGCACCCATATGCACAAAATGCGTGATTACACACAGAGCTGGCCACAAAGAGCCAACACAGATGGCACAGCACTCATGCAATCATAAATAGCACCAACGACCTCATCCTGTTCCCTCCTTCTGGCTGGTGGAGATGAAAACCTGTTACTGGAACATACATACATGTATGGGTCCCTCTAGGAGCTGGTCTTAGATGCTCAGACTACTCATGTGCTGGTCCCTGGGTTGTCTTGTCTCCAGCTATGTTCTGCATAGACATACACGCATGCAAATGCACCTCTGTAGACTTCATTGTGTCTTTAGGAGTTGGCCTGGACCTCCTGGTCACTCTGGTAAGCAAACGCAGACCTTCTGGTCTCTCCATCATCTGGCTCAGATTTATGACTCTGAAACCTGGCTCCCAGGCCAACCACCCTCCTCACTGGCTGTCCAGCCTTATAATGGATAGCGGCCGCACACTGACACCCCCTTGCTTTCTGCAGTTGCTGGTGCTGTGGACATGCAGCTCCTGTGGCCTAAGGTTCTACTCCAGTTGCTGCACCCACACCCCCATACACATATGCACTCAGACTGGAATGTCCATTGCCCAAGTAAGAGTTAGAAATGGAGTTTAATGAGAAGATAAGGGCAGACTGCACTGATCAGGTGCAGGGCATGGCCAGACAAGTCTACAGACTAGACAGTTGCCTCTATATGCACAGCCCTTTTTACCCTATTATCCATTTATTTGTTCCTTCTTAAACCATCTTGATCCCTTCCTTCTCCCACCTACAGTTCCTCTGTTAAACATCCCATTATAAGCCCTGTGCAATGCCCAAGTGCTCTTCCCTTCTGTCCCATAATAAGTCCCATACTCTTGTAGGCAGTACCCTCCTTACACCTGTGAGCGGCTCTGGACACCTTCCATTGCTCACATGCTGGGTGTCCCCCAAGTCCCTGGGGCTGAGTCTCTGCTGGGGCAGCCCTGGTTGGGGCTGGGGTTCCTCTCTCTGCAATCAGGTTACTGGGGTTGTCTCTGTGCTCTTTTGTGTGTGTGGAAATGAGCCTTTTATCACATAACCTAACAGGCTGTGTGGTGGGGCTCTTGCTAGTGTTATTTAAAAAGAAAGTTCTTTCCCTTCACCATGAGTAAGCTGTGGTACTCAGATTTATTTTGGGGGGTTTAGTCTCTTAGTCCTTCTTAAGGGGGACTTTTGATGTGATGAAGACAGGGTGGAGATTATACAGTTTTCACTGTGGCTTCAAACAACTCAGTTGTATAATCATATTTATGCATTCAGGATTTATACAACCTGGGTACTGACCAATTCCCAGTCAAGAGATGTTTGTCTCTTTACTGTCATGTGGTATGAAGTTGTGGGTGATGCAGTCCATAGCAATGCTGAGAACTTTTTGTTTTGCTGTAAGGAGCCAGCTGTGCAGCAGGGTGCCAACAGAAGTGTAAAGCAGACTGTAACCCCCCTGACAGTGGTTTGTGTCACTGCTCCTCTGTGACCCAAAAGTAGGAGGAGTTGAGTTGGGAAATTGTCCTTGTTTGAACCAGGGTAACATGTCATTAATTTATATTATTTTTTTTGGTCCCTAGGCAAAAGGACCAGATGAAGAAGCGAAATGAATTGAAATGGGTGGATGAGCGGCTCCTGTTCCATGGGACAGATCCATCCCACATACCTGCTATCTGTGAGCAAAACTTCGACTGGAGGATCTGTGGGACTCATGGGACACTGTATGGAAAAGGTACAAGTGCAGAAGTGCAGGTTCAAGGGCTGTAGCATCATGGGCTGCAGACATCAGCCAGGCTGGGGGGTGGGTGCAAGGTGACTGATTTTTCCCCCAACTCCCCCACTCCTGCCATTAGAGCACTCTCATCTGTGTGCATCTGCATTGCTGCAGGCAGCATCTGCAGCAATCCCATTTTGGGAGGAGCTAAAAGCACCCCTCTTTGCTTCATGTGCCTGCTGTTCAGCAAAGCTCTTGGACAGGTAGGACTGGGAGGTTGCTGGTGAAATGTGGCTAGAGTCTGCCACTGCTTTAAAATAAGCTGATGTGGAAACTTCTGGCAAGGATGCCTGTAGAGCTACCTGGGATTGTTGAATAACTGTCTGCCAAAGCACCGATAACGGATGTTCGTTGCTCAGTTGATGTGTTGTCTTATCTGTGGCTTTTTCTGGTCTTTAGGAAGCTACTTTGCCAGAGATGCCAGCTATTCTCATGACTATTGTTCCTCTCGCAGTGGTCGCCACAGCATGTTTGTGGCTCACGTTCTTGTTGGAGACTTTGTTCAGGGAAACCCCGAATACCTTCGCCCTCCATGCAGAGCTGGCAATTCAAACAGTCTTTATGACAGCTGTGTGGATGACCCAAAGGACCCTTCCATCTTTGTCATCTTTGAGAAGCACCAGATTTATCCCGCCTATATCTTGGAGTACAGCACGGACTTCCCATGTGTGATCCTGTAATGAATGGCAGAATCTCGTTTGAATTTATTCTGAATAAATTACACTTTAGTACAGCTTTTTTTAAATGTTTCTTCAGTTTTAGTAGTAGGTTTAGAAGATTTTGTAATGCAGCAAAAAAATATCAATCTCCTGAAGGATTTGGGAGCATATTTTTTGGTAGGTGCTATTGTTTTGCCAGCAGAAAGTGATAAACTTTAACTGCCACCTTATCTCTGGGATGGGGATGTACCTGCCATGAGTACTGTCCTGGTTTAAGAAAGAACAGACTAATTCTGTTCAGTGATTGTATTTTTCGACCAAATCTCTTCTAAGTGATTGCACTTTCTGAAGTTAATGGCATGTATTTTCTAGTAATGGTAATGCTTGATGTTTATAGTTACTACCAAGGATTGCTATGCAGAAAAGTGCAATCTCTCTGGACAGCCTCTTCCAATGCTCCATCACCATCCCAGTAAAGAAGTTTCACCTCATGTTGATGGGAGGGTCAATCTCTCTTCTTCAATGCCTAGCTTCTGAGAACTCTGCCAGTTCTGCCTTTGATCCTGATCCATGAGTTCCTGAATCCAGCTCCTGAATCTGGCTCCCATCTGCTGCCGAGTCCAGTCTGGGACTTCCCCAGTGCCTGCTCAGTGGTGAGGGTGATATAATTGTCATGGGGGGTGTGGTGCATTGGGGCAGGGTTGGGTTCAATACTGGTTTTGTATTTATTTCATGTTGTTGTTATTGTTTCATTAAAGCTGGTTTAGTTTTCCAGTCCATAACTTTCTCTCCCTTATTCCCTTCCTCTTGCTGTTTGGGATGGTAGAGGGGTTAATAGAGAGCATCTGTCATTTGTCTAGTGGCCAGCCCAGCCCCAATGCACACTACACTGATGTAATGACACCTATTGCTGCTGAAAGTGGCACTGCTGAATATAGAATTAACTTGATCCACTGATCTAGTCACCTAGGGAGGATTCCTGCCTGTTATGTTACTGATATGCCAAAAGGAGAGTGGGTGAGAAATGTGGAAGGGGAAAAAGCGAAAATACCTACACCAAGGTATGCAAGAGAGAAATAATGGTCCGCCTTTCCAGTAAATTGCAGGAAAATCCCACATCCTGGAGGCTTTGTAATTAATGCTGGCAATTAACTTTGCTTTGTTTCCTGGTTGCATTGCTGGCAGCTGTTCTCACCTTGTTCTTCCTTGTTGAGTCTGCCTGTCCCTGTGACACCCTGTCCTTGCTCTGTCCCCACTGGTTTTAGTCAAGAGAAGCAAGGATATTGCAGCTGCTCAAGTTGGAGGCCCATCATGCCATGACACTAACAGTGAGGAAGTCCGTGGTGAGCTGAGTTACAGCACATGGCAACATCGCCCCAGGTCTGCAGAGCCAGTGCTTGCAGGAGTGAGTGGTGAGGTAAAGGGGCTTTTTGAAGGGTGGCCATTGGCACAGGCACCTCTCTTACACTGCACACTGAAGTCAGGGGGAGCTGTTTTGACCTGCCCTGCTGCTGCCTGGCACTTCTCCAGGAGATGGAGTAGTGCCCCAGAGGTGTGTGCTCTAACAGGGATGGACAGGGGAAAGCTTGGATGACAGACATAACACTTGAAACTTGGTAGGTGGTGAGATAACATTCTGGATGATTGATAGAATGGAAGCAGAAAATAATGTTTTCTTTTAAAACGGTCTTACTGTACAAGCTGGTGTTATTCACCAAAGGAGTCGCATGTGGTTTGGTTGTGCTTGCCACAAGTGGAAGGATCCAACAGTAGGGATGTGTGTAGGATCTCATCAGCTTTCCTAAAGTCTGCTATCTCCAGGCACAGACAGTGACCTTAGCAAAAGTCAGAAAGGCAGCTGAGCTGACATATTTAGTGCACTTTCACGTCCCACCGCTTTTGCAGGAGCCTAAGTCTTTTGCAAAGTAGTGACCTAATCTTTTCAGCTGCAACTGAGCAGAGAGCTTTCCCTGTAGACCAGAAGGAAAAGTGAAAGTTGCTTAAACTGAATTTTTTTTTCCCTGAAGATATGATATTTTTTAATTAAATAAAAAAAGGCAAATGGCAGCATGTTATATGCCATATGCTTTTCTCAATAGGCAAGGTGGTGTACAACAGTTAATTTTTTTCCTGTGCTATCAGTACCACTGCATTGGAAAACTGCAAGTGATTCTGGGGAGCTGTTTGCCTAGGATTTGTCAGTTGTTATAGATCTGCATCCTGTGTTTTGCATAAACATGAATCTGAGCATTATTTGAACAAATGATAACAGAAAGTCTATTTTAAGCTGATAATTTTATCATTAGGTGGGATTGTATAGAGATCTTTTTCAGTTTAGAGGCATGTTGCCCTGCTGTGGCACCAAGTGGATGCTGTGCATGGGCAGCCTTCACCCCACAATAACCCTTCCCTTTCTGCCTTTGAGCCGCAAGCTTGTGAGGATGGGAAGGGACTGAATGATGACCATTTCCAGCTGTCATTCTGCTTTGCTCTTTTTGCTTAGTGGTTTCCTCATTGTATCGGATGTTGCATGTGTAGGGCAAGATAGGGGCTGAGAGATGGAGGGTTTGAGAAGAGTTTTGCTATTAGAGAAAATGCTCTGTAAAATGATACCCTTGTACAAACCATCTTCTCCCTTTCTCCGTCATAATAGTCCAATAGTTTGGGACACGTCTGTTTCCAGCAAGATGGGCTTTGGAGTGTGATGGGCAACCTCTTCAGGGGCAGGAAAACGCAAGGGATTGAGAGATTGTTGTTGGTCTGAAAAAGAGGAAAACAGAGAGGAGAGGTGAAAATATGCAGTTTGGAAGAAAATATTCTTTTCAGTAAATCAAAACTATTTCTGGCTCCAGGGAGAGTTCATACAACTTTTGGCAATTAGGATCCAGGTATTATATTGAGTAGATCAGGCAGGGGTCCGGTGTGTGCCGCTATAAAGGTGTGCTGTGGTGTGAGACTGCTGAGGGTAGCTCTGTGGGCCTTGTAGGGGTTGGAGTACCAGATCTGAAACAGAAGTGCTCCTTGAGGAGCCCACATTATTTCAGGGTCACTCTCTGCAACTCTCGGTACGTGTCACTGCCAAAAGGAGCATTCAGCCTCCAAGTGGGTGTTACTGCTCTTCTCCCTATGCCGGTACCAGTGACTGTACTGGGCTGGAGAGGATCAGATGCAGAGCATTCACCTACTTGAAAACTGACTAAGCCAAAACCCCCACAAAACCCAAAATATGGTGCTCAGAAAGAAAGGTTCCCAGCTCTACTTGTGCCAATACTGATAAAGAAGTGTGTGGTGGGGTGCTACAGAATAGATGACTGGCATAAGATGATAATGAGCCTCTAGCCCGAGCAAAGCTTTGAATTGTAACAGATTTGGGAATATTTTGGTCAGTGAGGCACTGAGAGCAGAGAGCACTAGTAAAAATGAAAAACAAATTAATCTGTGAATATTTCTTAATGGGAATCTTGTTTGGTATTACAAATTTGCTGAAACTTCTTCCAGACCTGAACCTCCTGCTACCTTTGGAGTCCCTGGGTGCCTCCAAAGTACCAAGCAGAAAGCATTCCTTCGCACCCTTTTAGAGAAGAAATACAACACCACCAGCAACACTAAGTGTGGATGTACTCTGTCGGCTTTCAATTTTTATTTTTTTCCCCAGAAAAAAGTGTTTGAAGAGATACCTATCCTGTTGAGAAAGGTTTAAATGACTTCTTGACTCAGACACATGGAACTAACAGCTTCAGAGTCGCTGAGGTGGTGGTTCAAAAGATCTGATGAGAAACACAGTGAGTAGCCAAACTGATTTCTGTGGCATTTGCTGCCTTCCCTGCCAGGCAGGCCAGTGCCAGCTGGGCAGGTGTCAGGGTTGGCTTGTCCTAGAGCCTCCACAGTTCACTGAGCTCCTTCTGCTCAAGGGTAAGGAGTGAGGCTGCCCTCAACATGAGATTAAATGATCACTTGGTATCTTGGCTAATTACTTCTCCACCTTTAGAATACGGTCCCTGTCAGGAGGGTGCTATAGGAGCATGTCATCTTTGTGGCCATGGGGAGGTTTTCTGGGAGTGTGACAGCTGCAGGAGACCAGCGGGAGAGGGCTCGTGCAAAGGTGTTAGCTCAAGTGATCTTTTCAATGTAACACACTTCTAACTGATTTTCTTGTAGTGCTCTTGAGACTTCACAGTGCCCCTGGATTTAATGCTGTTAGTTACATATTCATACACCTGTTTTAGGCTTTCTATTGGATAACACCTCAGAAAGTTTTCAGGCTTTCTTTTAATTTACTGTGGCACCAGTATTTCACTTTTCAGCATATTTAAGAATCCTTTTTAACAATTTTGACAGAATTTATTACAGGATGATTAAATTGTAGAAACTTAATGCTTGATTGAATATGCTGAATGGCATGTTATTTTCCAGAACATTTAAACTCCTAAAAATGAACCTGAGCCCCATAACCTGGCACAGCCACTGTACGAGTGCCAGGTGAAGAAAACACATATATTGTTTTTGGCATGGCCTCCTCAGCAATTGCATTATTTAACAAGACTCTTTCTGGATCAAGGGAATAACAATTCTGAATCACTGTGTAGCTGTGGTAATGATGGAAGGCTGGGTTTGGGAGCAGGCAGGGTTCTCAGTTATGGGCTGCAGGAGACAGATCTGCAGGAATCAGAATTTTACAGCTCAGGGAACAACGTTTTTCTATTTTCTCCTGTTCTGTTGCAGTCCCGTTTCTTTCGATGAAACTATTGTCATGGTGTGTTGAGTCCTAGGCACTATTCCCCAGAACAACTCAAACTGTCTTTCCAAGATTACTTTTATATCTAACTTACAAATAGGACCAATAAAAAAGGCTGACCTGGTTCTTATCCATCTGTTCTTAATAAGCTTAGAGTTTCCTTTCAGATACTTTACTGCAATGTCAGAGGTCCCATTAATCAGTGTGCCAATGCTCAACCCATAAATACTTTGTAAGTGTCTACACATGATATCCCCACCACTGAAGAAAGCTGTGTCTTTACCCATTCCCAAGGAGGAACTTTATTTCACTGTGTGTTCTCTGAATCATTTTTCTTGGGCTATATTTTCTGCTTTGGTCTCCTTAATTATTTTTATTTCAATATGATTTTCCCTTTACTGAGTCCAAGGGAGATCTTAGAAGTCACATAGGCTTCTGCTTTCTTTAACGCTTTCACTCTTGCTTCTTGCAGACTCTTTCTGACTGTATGTTGCAGATAGTCCCTTTCATCTTTCAGTTTGTTTTGCTTTTGAAAGTTCTTGTAAGTTTATGATTTTTTTTTTTTACCTGTAGCATCCATCTCAAGCTGTGATCTATTCTATCCTGAAGGCCATCTGACCTTCATTTTTTTGCTCAGCTCAAGCAGTTTCTTCTAAGGGCCTTTTCCACATCCTGTTTCCTCTTCAATCCTCATAGAAGCTGATCTCATATATTTGTGATTACACAACCTCTCCCTTTACAAAACTTCTTTGAATGAAAGTCCTCACATTTATCATAATGTCTTTTAAAAATGCCTCACTTTGTTGTTCTTTTTTTTTTTCACCAAGCAACTCAAATTCTTTACTAACATAATGCTTTCTCTACATTTCTTTAGTATAGTCTGAAACGTGATTAGTTTCACTGCATGAAACTGTGGGCAACTACCAAACCCTAAACTTTGTCACAGCACTATCAAAAATATATTTTTCCCATCAGGACTTCCTCTAGCTGCTACTATTTCTGTCTAGTCTGAGTAACTGCATGGTATGTCCTGCTCGCTGGCTTTGCTTTTCCTTCCCAGATCAAGCTCTGGATTTTTCTTCTCCACCCACCCTCTCTGCACCCTCCCTCAACTTCTAGTTCTACTTTCTCCTGTTAACATGTGGTGTCTAGGCAGTTTCCTGAATCTGAAACACAGCTAATAGGACTCCTAAGTAAAACAAAAGCTTCATTACATAGCTGCTGGGAAGGCTGTTAGCACAACTCTTCTCTGCCTAAATGCTAACAATTCAGACAAAAATGAACAGAATCCTCTAAGGGCACTGTAAGTTCATGAGGATTGTGAAAGCTGTTGCTCATCACAGGAAGCAGTTCATCACAGTGGGCATCGTGCAGGACATGGACTTGGTAGCCAGGTGATCTATTCCCACATCTTCTGAGGTTTTGCATGGGGAACCCAGGGAAACTCAAATATTGACTTCTACAGGTGATGCATCAATAACAAACAAATAATACTGTTGCTATCTAACCAGGGTCAGGCATCTGCTCAGTGTATGTACCACGTGCTGGCACACTCAGAGGGCAGAAAATGGCACATCTGGGTTCAAGCACAGGCCAAAAAGGAAACCAAAAACCCTTTAGGACTTGTTCTCTTCCCTGAGGATTTGGAAACCAGACAATTGTTTGGTCTGTGAAATTATGACAATGGTCCAGGAATTCCTGCTGGGTTTGGGTTTCCCCTCTGAAGACCACTGTTAAGCAACTTGCCAGAAGCTGCTCTCCCTCTCTCTCCCCCCCTCCCTTTTTTCCCCTTTCATATTTTTTTGAGACAGTTTTGCACTTTTGATCGTGCCTGATGCTCACTCATTTGGCAGCATGGAAACCCACTGGTATCAGCTGGACAATTCCCTGCAGCGGATCATGTACAGGAAGCAGGTAAATTCCCCAAAACCCAGTTTCAAGTCCCAGCCACCAGTGGAGAAGGCCTGCTTTGAATGTTTGGGGTTCTGCAAGGACTGCCTGTCAGGTGGCAAACAGGATTCCTTCACAGCGCTGTAGCCTTGGCCAACCCTTGGAGTGCCACTGATACTCTGAGAGGAGCTTCTGAGTGTCACCTGTAAGCACAGCACTCTGTCCTAGAAGCAGCTAAAATCTTTGTCAGGGCTGGTTTTTTTTTTCCTGTTCATGTGTCCATGCATCCATTGCTATACATTATAGAATTTTGGGTGGACAGCAGGCAATGTCATGACTCACTGGAAAGCTGAAAAAGTTGCATTCAGAAAGCTGCTCCTCTGAAGTGTAGTGCAGCACTACTTTGTTTTCAATGTTATGCTAAACTTCTACACAGATCCTATAAAGAACATTAAAAGCCAATTGCCTCTAACAGGCACTGTCATTAATTTCTGTAGCCTTCAACCTAGTCAGCAGCATTGGTGGCATCTGCCCAGGTGGAGAAGGTGTTCCAGGCAGACCACGAAGGCACGCTGAAATGTTCACTTCATTCACAGAAATATGAGAAAACTTTAAAGGTATTACACTTTTTTACGATTTATTTCATACATTTGATGTGATGTGCTGCTAACTCTGTAGTGCAAGTTCTCTCCTGAACATGCCTCATGTAGCCCCATAACCCACAGAACGGTCTGTCTTAGCCAAAGGGAGCATACATGTTTAACAGCACTTAATAGAAAATAAATTGTGTAAATTGGGGAAGTAAGGGAGGTGCTTTTTGTGGCTGACTGGGACATATATAGAATTTCACATTCTTTCCTTTAACTTTGTGATTTAGTTGCTGGAGCTACTGGAGACCTATACAGTCATGTATAGATTAGAAAAATAAAGTCATGGTATTCAAAACAAAGGAAAAAGTGGAAAAGTATTAGGAGGATAGTTTGAGACTAACATGTAGTTCATGGCGCACATGGTGCCATGAGCAAGGGAGGAGTTGTGAAAGAGGAAGCACTAAGGAGAAGACCTGGATTTGCTGAGGCTGTGTAGGAGGAGAGCTGCATGACAGACAGCCTGTGATTGTCCATCACCCTTGGGGGCTGCTCAGCTGCGGTGCTCTTGCTGAGAAGGACATTGTGGGGGTGACAGATGGATGTGAATAAAAAGGATGGGGTGATATTCAAAGAAAAAGAGATGACCTAAATTGTGTATAGGTACTATTTTAAGCACTTGCATGCGTTTTTGAGGAGTGGGATTATGACAGCTCAAAACTGGTTGTGTGATGGGATCAAAAGACAAGCGTTCTGGATGGACAAGAGGATGTGTTGGAGAATTCCGCTGCAGTTCAAGTGAGAGCAGCACTGGACAAAATTACCTCACAGTGTGAGAATAACACAGGTAAGGCATTGCATGGCTGTATTAACAATTTTTCATATTTGCTTCTATATAAGAATGGCTGAACAGGGATATGCCAAAGCGTGCCAGCCTGGCTTCTGAATCCAGCAGCAGCAGCAGGCTGGATCCCTGGAGAAGAGGAGGGTGGTGGGGCAGGAGGTAGTGATACATTCCTCTCCTTCTCTGGAGACATCCAAAACCCACCTGGATGCATTCCTGTGTAAGCTAATCTAGGTGATTCTGATCTGGCAGGAGGGTTGGACTAGGTGATCTTTCAAGGTCCCTTCCAACCCCTAAAATTTGTGATTCTGTGATGCTGAGGACAATAGAAAGTTACCAGTGTCCAAACAATGAGTCTGGTGGAGGCAGGAGCTAGCTGGAGGAGAGGTGTGAGGTGCTCAGTTCTCCCGTGCCATGTCCCTAGCTGATGATACCAATCTAGCTTTGGAGTTCTGGTGGGGAGAGGTCTGCATTAGCTTGGAGAAGTGAGATCCCCAGGTCTCTTCTTGCCACTCTAGCATTGGGATAGGTCTGGCTGGCTTCGAGCCCCTGGGAAGGCTTTTTGGCCATTGCAGGCCCTGGGCACAGTACTGGGGTTGCCCCTGGGGTGCTGTGTACTTAGAGCAGGCAGGGGGTTGTGGGGTGCTGAGTAGTGTGTTGCACCATATCTTGGCCACACTGTCATGAGGTGATGTGATTCAGGTGTCCAGCCACAAACATCATGCTGTTTACTGTCTCTCTTCTCCTTTGTCCTAAGTACCATGAAGAACAGTTTTGCTTTCTGGACCTCTTGGGGTGAGGAGAGGCAGAACTGGAAGTGTCCTCTCACACGTGACCTGCCTAGGCTGGTGATGGGAAGGCTGCAATATCTGCACTGTCAGGAGGAGGTGAATGCAGAGGTTGGAAGGGGTGAAAACAGGTTTCTGATTTCCATAGCTACCAGGCACTTATTTGCTGCTTCCTCCCACCTCTACATCTTTCCTCTTGGTCTGTCATGTGTTGGTGCTCACCCATGGTCAATGAGGAAAACCACTTGGTGCTGGCTGGATGACGCTAACCAGCAGCAGGCTGGCCGCACCTTGAGGGCTGTTATTTCTTTTACCCTGCAGAAGCAGTGCCTTTCACATGCCCTGGGTCTTGCTCAGTGCCTCTCCCCATGGTGCACGTGGCATTTTAATGTATTCAGCAGCATTTCATAATTCAACTCATATCACTGAGGTCAAGGTCTGAATACCGTTTATTTTCTTGTCCAAACCAGAGCCTTTCAGAATTAATCTGAAACAATTTAATCTGAACAATTCTTATGCTGTGTACATGTGTCTGTGAGGAGAGTCCTCTCTTCTTTTGGAAATCCTAACAACTCACTGCAGAAGAGAGAGACAGAAAGATACCCCACATGCTGACAAGGACCAATAGTAGAACATGATCATTTTGAGAGCCATGGTGGTGTTCTCCAATCCTATGTGGAAGCGTTGAGCTGGTGACAAGTACCACAGACCCCAGAGATGGATGGGATGCTAGGGTTACACCACCCCATCAGACCTTTTCTGTCCATGCTGTAATGGGATGGAGCAGTCTCCAGCAAACAGCTTCTGGCAGGAGGTAGAATATAGGGCTGGGGTGCACTGGGAAACTCCCAAGTTGTAGATAATTACTCCTGGTTAGCAAATAAACTGCTACGCTACTCTGCAGGCCCTTTAAGCCAGGACATTTTTCTGATAGATAATTCTCCTCCTTTTTCTAGTCTCCAAACCACTGTGCTGTCACTGTAACATCTACACAGGTGAAGGCATTTCAGGCTGGCCAGAAAGGCACTGTCCGGTTTCACGCAGGTTCTCGGCAGTATGAGTTCAACTTCAAAGGTGAAATGTCTGTTTGCTGGGATGTCTAATGCAGGTGAAGTGTGACTGGTGCTGACGCAGCATGTCCTGGGAGAGGGCTTGCGGACAGGGGGAGAAGGGGGGTGATAAGTTCATTGTGGAACTTAGTAACGCTGCAAGGCGGCCCCTTTTCTCACTGCCGACAGACCCCCGGTGCCAAAACCAGTGCTTCTCATTCTGCTCGCCGCCTTTTTTTCAGTCGAGCCGCGCTCCTGAGGAGCCTCCACATGCCGGCGAGAGTGGGAGCTGCCGGTGCCCCGGTGGCGGGCGGGGTGCGCCGGGGTGCCGCAGCCTTCTGCTGCCGGGTCCC
>JANHFX010009815.1:0-54303 GCA_027560015.1 Chloroceryle amazona | reverse complement strand
CTATAAGCTTTTTTATACTCGTCCCAGCAGACTTTTGCCTGGGGTGTATTAGAAGGGGTGGGGTTAGTAGGTCAAGATTGGTTCTCCTCCCCCTCTACTCTTCCCTGGTGAGGCTGCATCTGGAATATTGTGTCCAGTTCTGGGACCCTCAGTTCAAGAAGGACAGGGAACTGCTTGAGAGAGTTGAGCACAGAGCCAAAAAGATAATTAAGGGAGTGAAACATCTCCCTTATGAGGAAAGACTGAGGGAGCTGGGTCTCTTTAGCTTGGAGGAGACTGAGGAGTGACCTCATTAATGTTTATAAATATGTAAAGGGTGAGTGTCAAGAGGATGGAGACAGGCTCTTCTCAGTCTCAAGTAATGATAGGACAAGGGGCAACAGGTGCAAGCTGGAACATAGCAGGTTCCACATAAACATGAGAAAAAAATTTCTTCATGGTGAGAGTAACAGAACACTGGAACAGGCTGCCCAGAGAGCTTGTGAGGTCTCCTTCTCTGAAGGCATTCAAAACCCACGTAGATGCATTCCTGTATGACCTGATCTATGTGATCCTGCTCCCGCAGGGGGATTGGACTAGATGATCTTTTGAGGTCCCTTCCAATCCCTAACATTCTGTGATTCCGTGATTCTGTGAATACACCTATGGCACTAAATGCTTAAGGCTAAGATTATCAAAATAGGTTTGAAGGAATTAAGCACCCAACTCCTATACATTCTCTCAGTCTAAGTGCTTTTCTGGATTGAGGCCAGGGTGCTAATCAACTTGCAGTCCTGAGCTCATCATAGGGAACTTAAATCCCAACTGCTCCAGTGTGCTGCTTGCCTTCTCATTTGACTTTGGCCAAGAATGTGCAATAGCATCTCTGGTTTTGGAATATTAAGGCTTCACAAGTGTTATTTTACATCTTTTTGGACAAGGTTTCTGTCTGATGTGCAGCAGAGCCTGCAAAAATATATCCTCTAACGTAGAATTCCAAAAAGTGTGGTAATATCTGTCTGATGCGACATCTGTCTAGCATTAAATCTGAAGAATTGGAACCATTTGTTTGATGAGCCGTTACAAAGACAAAAGTTCATTCTTAGAATATCAATGGGGAACTTTTATTCTTTAAAGGAAATGTGAGATGATTTCAACCAAAAATTATGTCTGCCAGCACACATAAGCCTCCAGGCAGCTTATAAAATGTTTGTAAAAATAAAGCATAGACTCATTAGAAAACTTTGGGGGTAAAATGCAAATAGCCCAAGATTTATTTGCTGTTTAGCAATATGCAGGTGCTCCTGATGAAAAGAACCAAGAGAAAACTTGAGGGCATTTATGCAGACTATGTACTTCCTGACACACAATAGGTTGTTTGTCCTAATATTTTATTCAAAAATAATTTGAGACCACAAATACTGTGGGAGTTTGCTATAGAAATCATTAAGGAAGTGCAAATCAGTCTCTCAGAGGTGCTACACACAGATTTCTAGAGGCCCTCTTCCATAGGTGACCAAGTAACCAATAAATATGCATAAGCACCCTCCATGTCAATGCAGCAGAACTATGTCTATGAAGTCATACCATCTTGGATGAGATTCACTGAAGTAGACAATTTGGGAAGAAAATTACTGAGAAAACACAGGAGAAGATGCCAGTACTGTAGGCTGTTTTCAGACTCGAGTTATTATGGAGGTCAGGGCAAGCTGACTGTGGGTAATGGTACATGTGAAGGAGACAGAGCATCCTGTAATGTATCTAGGCTGCTGGGAGATAGCAATATGACAGATGGCAACAGAATAAATGTGCACACAAAATGGTAGTATTGACATGTGGAAGTGTCAGTATTTTCTCCTTCAGAAAACACTTAAAACCCACCACCATCACCTATTTAGTTTTAGATGCAAAGCTTAAAGGAAATTAATGGTGATGTTTTACTGCAATCATTGCTTTGTACCAATCATGGGAGGCTCTTTGACTCAATGGAAAATTTCTGAACCAAGTTAGCTTTTGAAGATTCACTGAGATTTTTCTCTACTTTCTAGTGTCAAATATAGTATGATCTTTCTTACTTCTCTCAGATGGCTCAAAGCATCACTCTGTTCAGCTGACCAACTGCCACATATCAATAGCTTAACACCGGAGACCCTGCTAATTTGTCATTAGTTCTTTTGTTTATTCCATTAACAAACATTAACATCATTTGAACAGTAAAGATTAATTTTTTAGAGCTGCTCGGGGAAAAATAAAAGCCTTTATTTCAGGCAGCAATGAACCCAGGACTATTAGTTTCTCAGTTGCTCAGGATATGTTTAAAAGCCTTGCTTATGTCTCCCATTATAACTGGGAAACTAAAACATGTCTTTTAGAAACCAAATAATGCTTTTTTATGACTCACCTCTGGTTTGTTTTGGTTTTTTTTTCTCCCATTGTTCTAATTTTATTTAGTGCAATTAAAAGACAAAGGACAATGATTATCCACAGCTTTCAGCACGTTACCAGTTATTTAAAATACAAGTCCAACACAAGAGAGCCCATGCAAAAAAAAAAAAAACCACACACCACTTAGCCAGATAGTAATTCAAAACAGTAAAATAAATCCTGTCCTATTCATTCCCTTAATTCTTCCTGAAAAGCCTTAGGAAATAGACAGTCTTTGTAGTAAGCTTTAAAAGGTCAAAAGATTGTGTTTGAAACTTTTCTTCTCTTTTAAACTGAGCAGACTCATGCTTGCATCCTTCTGGTGACACCAGGATTGGTTATGTCAGCAAAATCTGAAAGAAACAGTAAAGCAGAACTTAACAATACCTTAACGTCCAGCCAAGAAACCAACCAGCAGCCAAAAACCATGGGACACAGATCTTACATGCTTACAGAAAAATACTGTTACACAAGCTCAGTTGGTTGATTGCTGGCTCAGAGCAACTGGGCACAAAAATGATGGAGTCTGGATAAGGCTCATTTAGTGGAAATAAACTCAAACAGTGATTAGGGATATAAGATTTATTATTTTTCAGTTTGGCCACTGAAGTAAATGAAATTAAATACAGTCCCCAAATTAGACAGTTCAGACTTCATAACTAAAATGAAATGATTTTTCAATATTAAACCTGTTAACTAAAAATATAATGTCGTAAGGCTCTATTTCCATATAAAGTTGTTTCCTATCAGTTTATAAGTATCACAGCTTCACTTGAGGCATCTCTATGAAAAAGAAAGACATGGCAAGACTGAAGAAGCCTAAAGAGGAGTGATGGAGGAGGTGAAACAGCAGCCTCCTTCTGTCTTGCCACTCAGCTCGCTATGTCCTCCCCATATGTGAGGGATGGGACCTGCTCTTCCAGCAGGGCTCCTGGTTCCCAAAGAGGGGAGCTCTTATGTTGGCCCTGATGACATTATTTAATTTTGTATGAAACAACTTTAAAAGTCACCAGCTCATGGATTACACATCTTGCCTTTTTTGTGAATGCCCAAAGGCCACAGGCTCTGAGGCCATTCTCTCTTGACCAGTACTTCTTGTAAGGAGCTCATTTGCTGAGATTTGCTGATTTGCTGAGAGCCTCTTCCTCGCAGATTTGTTTGTGCACATACCCTGAAAACCTTTTCTCTGGAGATGTGTTTTTGGACTAGATTTTTCTCCTCTCACTTTGAAGCAACCTGTGTGCTATGGGTGGTACGTGCTGTAGAAATCCCTGCCCTAGAGCACAGTGGTCAAGTCAATTACCACGTTGGTGGCACTGATATGTTCAAATCTCCTCAGGCAGAAGAGAGAGCTGAGGCTGAATTTTGTACAGATTCAATGAAATTTCAAATCACTGGGTGACTGGGGAGGCCATCTCTGTCCACAAACTCACACCTAATTCCAAGGAAAGAAATATTTATACTCATCTACCTCTGAGGACTAAATAACCAAACAGATTAAACAGCTCTGCAGATGTGGGTTGAATTCAAGGATGTATTCAGGCCAACAAAAATCGTGTTTTTCAGTGAATAATCTGTTTGTTGGAAATAAGGGCCTAACCCTAATGGAGAGCCAGCTCTCTTCATGCTGCTGGAATAAACAATTCCCCTTTTTCCCTGGGGCAGGACTTACTCCCACATGCTTCCAGGCTTCCTTCCTGAATTACCTCCTCAGACAGCATCCATCTCTGATGAGAGAGGCCACACCTGAGAGTGGTATCTGTAAATATGCCAAGGAACACCCAATCCCCCTTCCACAGAGTGCCTCTTGTTGCACTCTGATCTTTAATACGTGACCTACCATGATCTATGCCAGCTTCAGTTTACAGCCCTTGCTGCCCATAATGCTTCTGGCCCAATTTCACGGGGCTAGGATAACCCATGATCTTCTGGAAGCATCTTTCAGGAGAAACATGAAACAGTTATCATGACCACTTCTGTGTGTTTATTTTCTAAGACTAGGGAAAGCAACTTCAGAGGGCCAGCCATGCTCTGTTTGCATTCTGCCTGTCTAAAGTTTGCTTAAGGTTTCTTTATGAAGTGTCCTTCCTCTTCAGCTTTTTGCCTCACAAAATGTGCAGCTACTCCATTGCAGATAGAGATTCAGAGAACTAATAAATGTTCGTACTCTTTCTTATCCCCCAAGGATATTCCAGGAACAATGTTTTGTATGTAATATTGTGAGATCTTCAGGGGAAAAGAAATAGAAATTGCAGAAACATAGTGAACACTATGGACACACTTTTCAGAAAATCTCATTTTTCATGCTACTGAGATGTCACATTAGCAAAATGCATTGTCTCTGAGAATAGCTGAGAAGTGGTGGAGAAACCAGGGACCAGATTCTCCTCTCAGGCCCGTGGGTGTAAATCACAGTGAACTTGAAGTTGCAACCATGATGTCAGACTCTCATCCTCTCATAGCAAGTCAGTGCTAACATGTTGTCCAGGACAGGTATAAGGCATTTCTGCTGCACATCACTCAGCATATGAATTTTTAGTGTGGGGAGAAAGAATTCAGATCTTTTCTGAAGTCAGTTTACATTCACTGCTCTCTTAATTAAAGCAGGGTGTTATTCTCCCAGACCGAAGTGGATTAGAAATACAATGGCTTCAGTGAAAGCTGAGAATAACTTCTCTGTGATACATTAGTAGGATGACAGAGGAATGAAAGGTTTAGTAGGCCTACTTCTCTGAATTTGTTTACACATCCAAGAATAAAATATTAAAACAGATTTAAAAGTCTGTTGCCCAATAGAAAATTATGTTCCCAAAAGCATTTTCACCACAATGAGAGTTAAACAAATATTCTATGACTTTCCACCCTTGGATGTAGAAAATAAACAAAAATTCCTTAAGTTCTCAATATGGACATTTACTGTAAGGGGTTTCTTGATTTATATTTTTGTTGTTGTTTGTTGGTTGGTTATCTGGGCTTTATACTTGGCTTAATAGTATCTATAGCAGTACCTATAGCAATGGATAGCCAAAGTTAAGACAACTTAATGTAAAAGAAAAGGCAATTAAATGTTTAATTTGGCACTTGTACCTAAATTAAATGCCACAGCTATGCTTCAGTGGAGTACATACAGGAATTGGCTCAGAATAGCTTCTGTTAAACAGCCACCTTTGCCAGGTTTAGTGACTCAATATTATTTATTTCCTGGCTAAGATTAACTTCTGATTTTATGGATATTTTTTGTTTTTCTACAGTAATCAGCACAGATAAACAATTTCAAGGGTACGATCCTTTAGACCCTCCTCAGGCAAAATGACCATTTAAGAACACAGACATTTTTCTGCAGTGAGGGCTGAGTCCATGCTGACATAGCTCTGGCACAAGGAGTAGAAGTTAAAATAAAGGATAACTGTATTCAGAAAAATAGACTGGTAATTAAAGTCACTCAGCTTTTTAATATTTTATTGCTACACTTCAACTCCATGAAATACTCCTCAACACTCAGTAATGGGCAAAAGTAGTGCTCTGCAAAAAAAGTTTAATACGAATCAATCCTCTCTTGTGCAAACTTAGATATGTTCCCATGCCAGTGTTTTCTGATGGCCAGGAAACAGATTCTGCAGTACAGCTTCCTTTTGCTGACTAGCAGGAAATAATAGAATATTTTTATTGCTGCCGTGTTAAAATTTCACTGAGGGACACTCTTTTTTTCTATTCTTTCCAATGTCTTTAATGTCAACTTTACCATGATGTGACTAAAACCTCATTTTAATAACTTGTGAAAAGATCACTAGGGCTACAATTACAGGCAGATTCGTGCTGAACACAGATTTTTTTTTTTTTTTCAATCAAAATTAGATCAGCTGCCTGGGGAAATTTTCTACTTTATTATTCGTAACAGCTTCAAGTTCTGCTTGTTCGTGCCTTCCCCTGTAAGGAGCCCTATTATCCTTAGTCTAGAACGTGCACAGAAAGAAAGGCATTTGTTACAAGAAGGTATCTGGTTGGTTCTCCTTTTTGAAATTGAATAGTTAAGCACTTAACAAGTCTCTATCTCTCAGGTTTATAGTAGATGTTGCACTGCTATTCCTGACAGTGCATTCCTGCTATGACCAACAGTATGAACCAGCCATATCAGTCTTTTTCCCTAGTTGCATGATTGTGTAGATTAAAGCATGCAACCAGAGAAAACTAAGTGGATGACCACTCATTATAATTTGAAAGCAGATTTGAATTTGCTTGTACAGATATTTCTGTCTGACATAAGCTCACTTTCAACATAAGGCCTCAGCTTTCCTCTACCTATGCTCTTTGCCCCTCGTGCAGCAGATTACATTTCCATTTCACCAGCAAGGGTCACATGAGGTGGTCAAGCTTTCCCAAGATAAAAATCCTTCTTTCACATATCCATATCTCCTCTCCCTCTCAAAACTAGCTAGAGCTTTTCTCACATAGGCCTGGGATTTTCCTTAGCTGGGTCAAGGAAGGTCTGGGGTGCTGCCATTCTCTCCTAGTCCTCACACAGGACTGAGATTGTTAAACTGCCTCATATATCTCAAGCCTTTTTCTTTTCCTGTTTATGCTGCGCATTCAAGCTTTAATCCCTTAGTCCTCAAACTCCTGACAGACCATCTTCCAGACAAATGCTTACCTCTTCTGTGCCTTCCTGACCTCCCTTGAGCCTTTCTGACAGCATCCTCCCAGACAGCTTCCTCAGTTCTGTTTGGGAAGAAGTCACATCATGTCTTCTCCAAGCCATGTTCTGTTTCCACTGAGGAAGGAGCTTGTCTTCGAAAATCTTTATTGCATTTCCTATCAAGGCTTGCACTCTCTGAGTTCTTCTCAGGAACAACCAGCTGCTGACTCCTTAGTGGGTGCTATTGCTACCATGACCTCACCATACCATGGTGCCCTCACAACCATGAAGAACATCTCAGTAAGGAAATTCAAAAGTACTCTATTCAAAAGCTTTTATTTAGTACATAATTTAAGTCAGGTCAATGAATATTACACTTTTAGGAAAACTTGCAGTGAGGTTCATCTCTTCTACATGAGGAGTTTGAAAGTTACATGAATGTTTTGGATCAGGATAAGTCTTCTAGCCTTATGTATTCTTTACAGTCATGGAGAGAAACAGGCACCTCCTGATGATGAACAACTTCATGTGAACAAAGACTAAACCTGGTTTCACAAATTGCCTTCTCTCCAAATGCCATCTAAGGACCTAAAGGTGACTCTCATTGATCTTGCAGAACATCTTGGAAATATCTGTAGGAGAATCCTTTGTGATTTTCCTACAACACCACAGAAAAAAAGACATGGGAGTGACCAGTGTGTCAGGTTATGGATAGATGTAAGTGCAGCTGTACTAGGGTAGGCTGAAGCAAGCCTGACAAGGTAGCATCCTTAGATGACTGAGGAAGGCTGAGTAGTGAGCCCATGTCAGCCCTCTGAGGAGCCCAGCTCTTCATTGACACACAGTGAGATGAGCTGTGATGCCTTCCTTTAATCTCTGCATCTCTACAGAAATCAGACATTTAAATACAAAATTTGCTACTAGTTGAGAGTCTGTTCAGAACTGCATTTGGAGGTATGAATGTAATGAGAAGGAATACCACCTCTCTTATGAATCTATCAGTATCCCACATTTATGTTCGTAGTGTTCACCAGCCTACCTGACATTCCTGTCATTGCTGTCAGCAGCAAAACTCTGCACATTGCACTTTTTACCTGCCTTAATGAGGAGGAGTGCTGGTAGTTGTCCATTTGTGAAGAAGAAACCAGATTCTAGAGAAAGAGAAGATTGGACACCAAGATTAAACTAGAAATTTACACAGACTCTGCTGACTCTTAAAACTGAATAAATGAGGAAATGTTTACAGAATTGTAATTTCTCAATTGCCATCACATCCAGAATATCCATACACAAAATGCTAACATTGTGTAATGGTCTGATTTTTACATTTTCCTATATCTGCCTCATAAAATCCTGTGCTATAAAAAAAAGGTGGTGTGTTCATAACATTAGACATAGTTTCAGTCTTTGGATCTGTATTAATCCTTCAAGTTTCTCTCTCACGGTTTATTATGTCATCCAGATTTCACTCTGAACCATCTACTCTTTTCCATATGTTCTTAGCAGGAAATGTGCATGAATTTAGAAACACAGCAAGACATATGATATTCAATAATAAGAACATTTTGAAGAGACACAAAAGAAGAAATCCAAATGAAAGTTCTATCTGGCTTCCAGCCTCACTCAGTCAAACAAGATATCCAGTATTCCTTCATTTGAACCTTTTTGTTATGGTAAATAATGTTTTGCTTTTCATTTATTTAGCTACTTATGAGATTTTACCATGGATACAGACTTAGACGGTGTTGCTTTCTGTTTATTCACATCTAAGTTTAGCATCAATATCTAGAATCATCTGAGGTTTCTCTTAAGTTTTATGTAGGCAAAAGTAAACACGGCTTAAAAGATAAGTCTTCGTATTTTGAGATTCAGTATAGAGGTATGTGAGATGCCACAGCTTGTTTTATGAATTACATTACAGATATTATGTACATATCAAATAACATGATGTAACGGTCTAAAAAACTGTTATACACATGTCATATTAACAAGAAAACTGCAAATTATGTACAGGTAATTATCTAAATCCAGATAAATGATTCCCAGATATTTTTCCCATTAAGAGTGAACTAAATAAACTTGCCACAGACCTTGAGCATTCCTCCCTGGTGACCCTGCACGTAGGAAGATGATGGAAGAATAAGAAAATAAGAGTTTGCTATTGCAAAAAGGAAAACCCCTAGTCTCCAGAGCCTTGTATGTCCACAAAGAAGAGGTGAATGCAATGAAGAGGAAGAAAAGGAGAAGCAGAAAGGACAAATCATGGGAATTATACAAATTAGAACTGCACCACTAGTCAATCACAGATGTTCTGTAAGCCTAGTCCCATAGAGCTTGGTAAAAAGAACGTTTATTTGATTGTCATAAGAAAAAATGGCAATCTTTACAACTGGAATTCACTTTCTTTTTTTAGGGGAATTATTGTTTATTCTACTTAGTCTTGTTTTTTTTTGCCTGCAAGTAATGTTTTGCTTTATATCATTCTTCTCCAGGGTGATCAGTGTGTAGTATTAAACCCCTCCAAAAATATCAGTTCAGGGAGATGGTGTTAGCAGTGACATTCTGTCTTTCCTTCATGGTGGTGGGTTTCCAGGAAGGCAACCAGTTGTCCACTGAATCGGGCAATTTAGTCCAGAGTTTCTCTGAGATCCACAACCTGGAGGAAGCAGGGAGGCTGAGGCTGGAGATAGGGATGGATCTTTTGCATTCTTCTCCAATACCCCAAAGAAACAGGATGGGATTTGTTACACTGATGTTACACTGGATGTTGTCAGCAGTGTCAGGCTGCACACCCCATGTTCACTCGCTGGTTCTGGCTCTGTGCCATCCCTACCCTCTGCCTCACATATTATCATCACTATGAGATCCCCAGGACTATTTCCCCACGGAATAGTTGAGGATGAACACTTTTAGAGCCTTCTAGGACCACTGAACTTAACTACTTCAGCTGGAGGAAGCTAAATATCAAATTATTTACAGAAATACATTAACATAACTAAAACTGTTACAATTATTCACAGAAAGACCAAAGTTTTTGCTTCAAGACCATAGACAGAAAATATTTATGACTGAGATCAGCAGTTCTGAAACTGCCTTCTGCAGATGGTCCTCTGTGAAGCATAAGTCAGTGGCAGACTACTGCTCCACAGTACCCCATCACTATTATACTGCTGCAATGTTACAAGCCATGTTCCAGGTGCATTGTCAGAGATTTTTAAAAGATTTTTCCATGACTTGTCATTGCTGATGTGAAATTGGTTTGAGCCTCAGAAGGATGAGTCTATGTTAGCAGCAAATCAGAACCATATTCATTATTGCGGTCAGTAAAGTATTTCTTTTGTTTCTCATATTAAATAAGCCTTATATTCCAGGGAAGGTGGCTCTCCAGTACATGCCCAATCAAAAATGCAATATGAGCTCAAGCTGCAAGCTCTCACATTGTGAGGGTTTTTGTACTGTGGTATGTAGAAAGTTCTAATTTCTTCTGATGATATTTTTTGGTATTGTAATTGTGTAGTCTGTGTGTAACAGGTCTGTAATTTTAAGCTACCCATAGGCAAACATGGCAAGTCAGTACATGTGTAAATCAATGGCTGTGACAGGTGTGGGCCACTGTAACAAATCTTCTATACTTTAATTTAGACATAAATACATGCCTTTCACTAAGCGGTCCCTCGCTCTCATAAAAAATAAGGTGACCATAGAAATCAATTGCAATTTAATTTGGTATCTTAAAATGAAAGACATATGTTGACCCAGTTTCCATTAGTGAATGCACCAAATAACCCCATTTTTTTTGTTATTGAAAGAAGGTCTGCATTTCAGGCATGCAACCTCCATTGTTAAACTTTTTAGTTTGTTTGGGGTTTTTTCCTCTCCTTTGCACATGGAGAATTTAAAATTCAAATATTGTTCTGCATATGTCCTGGCAAGGCTGTCGAATAGCAAACACCCCAAAGTTCGGCCAGTGCTCCATTCCTCCGTTCCTCAGGGAGTTGCTATTTCATGTGTTTTTCATTTTAAGTTCTGCCTTCTTGAATGCTATTTCCTCTCTTTTGGTTTTCACCAAGGTCAAAGAAATCTTTAGCAAATAAAAAATGTGAACATCCAGTCGTCTACTGGAAGTGTGCCCATTCAGTGTCTAAATAATAAGTTAATAGATTTACAGAGCAGTCCTACATACCCTAAGCGGAGTGCAGCAGAAACCTTCATCTGAACACTTCATCACAGCTAAATAGAGAGTACTTATCAAATGAGGGCTCTTTTGTCTTGATTATGAACTGCAGAGAAATCAGTTTAGCAGAAATCAAAATTCTTGCAAAGCAAGACTCACTGAAGCCCCTGGGGTAGGAGACAGACCATAGATCATCCCTGTTGGTCTTCACCTGTCTGTAGCTCAGAGCTGAAGAGGCCCCTACGCACAGCAAAAATTCTGCTAAGCAGTTGGAAAGTCCAGCTACCAAAAATATGTCTCATATTTTGATAATACTACATGAAAATCAGAGGAATTAAGATTCCATAGGACATGTTTTGGGGGATATGTGGTGAAAATTACCTATAAAAAGAAAAAATGTGATTTAATAATAACATTTACTAATTTCAGCCAGTTGCACTGTTAAAGTTGCATGAAAATCAAGTCTCTAACAGGATTTGTTACAGGTGATGATAGGAGATCCATTATTGATGGGGTTCATTTGGCTCTGCAGAGACAATATGTATTTGGGGATTGAGCTAGTCAAGTTATTAACAGCTACTGATATTTCTTACAAATTTGGGAATACTTTTTCATCAAAAGTTGAATTCAAGCTCAAGCTAGCCTTTGCGTGATTCTAACAATCTGAGTATCTGAGCTCTGTGTGGGCTATAAAGGAAGTCAAATCCAGAAGGGATCTCCTGGACTGATGCCTCCTGTCTCCCCCAACTACCTCACTGTACCAGCTTCCATAAACTGATAAGGTTCTGTTTTAACAGCATATTTGGGTTGATGAATGGCTGCTCCAGAAATGTATGTCTTTTCTGGCTACAAATCTCCTTATTTTCAGTTTAAGTACTCTATATCACAAAACGGCACTGGCACTTACTTTTGCTGGAGTTTCTCCCCCTGATACATTTGAGGACCACATTTACATTCTCCACAGGCACATCACATATTGTGTCATCTGGTGATTAGGTAGACCATTTCCAGGTCTTTTTTCAAAGCTTCCTGCTTGGGGAAAAATTGAGCCCTAAAGTGCCTGACCTCAACTTTTGGGTTATTCAAATTCATCCCATTTCTATTATTCTAGTCCTGAAGCTTATCCAGTTCTTCCTGTATATTGTGCTCCTCCACATTCACACTACATATTGCATTATCAGAAAAATTCATGAGCACAGTACTACTTTTTCTGCCAAAGTTGTTAAAAATGTTAAATAGGATCAGTCTCTAGACACATCTTGGAAGAACTCCACTAGTAACTTCCCTTCAATTTGGTATTTCTCTTTTCAACATGAACTTTCATTTTTTTCCACCTCACAATTCTTCTGCTAATCCAAATTTTCTCCAGCTTAATGAGCAATTTCCTATGCAGCACCATGTCAAAAACTTTCCTGGTAACTGGGTTGCATCTTATTCTTTTACTAATAAAAATAATTTATCAGGTTATTCAGACATGATCTGCCCTTGCTGAAGTGAGTGACCATTTAATTTCATTTCATTAACATTTTCATGGGCTTATCTGTTTTTTCTCCAATGTGCATTTTGAAGTTTCACATATTCTTGAAACCAGACCTGTGGTTACCCAAACTCTTACTCTTTTTTCAAAGCAAGAGTTACCATCTCTGATAAACACATTCAAAATCTTTGTTAGTAGACTCACTGATTCTTAAATCAGTCCTTTCATAGTTCTTTTAGGATGTGCCTCCACTGAAAGCTGACTCAGTCACATTAATCTCTTTAGAGTTTGGCGTCAACCTTAGATGTGGTTAATTCTATTTCCATTCTCATATTCCCATTAGAAGCACAGCCTTGTTTAACATCATCATCCCTGTTGAAAACTGAGCCAAAGTATTCATCTTGGGGCCATATCTGTATTATCTTTAACTTCACCATCTTTGCTGCACTGTGACTGTAAATCATCTTTTTGTTTGTGTGGCTAAAATAATCTCTATTTGATTTAGTTGTCTTTGAAAAATCCAATTTAGTTTGTCTTTTGGCAGTTTTCATTTAATCCATACACTTCCTGACCTCTAATACTTAATCACGATAGATGACCATTACTTTCTTTTTCCATTCTTCATAGGATGTCTACTCATTCTGCATAGGTTATTTTTGAGCTAGGTCTAGATCCCTTCCCTTGATTTTGGTTGAGATCCCAGAGAAAAGCTGCACCTCTGTCATTCAGAAACTCCATGTCTCTTTTACACTCAAGTCCCTGAGTTTCCCAGTTCAGTGAACTGCATTTCTGAAACTGAAAATTGTAGTTTCATTTTCAACAAGAACTACCTGGTTTTATAATTACCTTTAATTTAAAATTAATCAGGTCAAGCTCTCTTGATCTGGTATAACCAGTTCTTCTACAGTGTCCAAATCAGTAGTCCAAACTGCATCTAACTGAATAATCTGTATCTGGTTTAAAGTTTATTTCATGCAAAAGACTGCCATCTATATGGGATATTAAAAGATCCCAACAGGAGCACAGTTCTGAGTGATATTTCTAACTCTAATGAAAATGCAGATTTCTATCCAAAATTTAGTTGGTATAAGTCTATGTTGCTCTGCTGATACTAGTTGAGCCACACAAATTTAAGCAGACTCTGTCATGACAAACCATATCCGATACATGACAAGCACAGCACACTTTGGTTTAATCTACAGAGCTTGTTGAGCTGCCTCATTCTCTGCAAGCTTTCACATCCCAGAGGACTTTTTATGGCACCATTCATAAGTTTTATCCCCTAAAGCATCAAATGAGGATACTCCTATCACTCCTGCTGCCATTGTAAATGCATCACACGTAATTTACTGTCTTCCATTTGCCTGCAAAAAAAGCAAGGAAATTTCATTAAGTAGGTGGGAGAAGCTGAAGGCTCTTTTCACACTCACATGTTTTCTCTTTGCTGCTGTTTGTACAGGTGCAGTGAAAAGGACTCAGAGGATGTATTCATAAAGACAGGACCTGAGAAATGCCACTTTAAATTGTTTGAAATCAAAGGTTTTGGTAGCTCATAAACAGATATTTTTTTCATTAGGACTGCAAATCTAAATATAAGTATCTACCCTCATGTACAAATACAGTCAATGTACTGTCCTTGTGGGTTGTGATAACAGGCTCTTCATTTATGTTGACTGAGAATTTCAATAAAAGCAAAACAAAATAAATTATCAAAAAAACAATTAAGCATTTTCTCATAATCAACCAGCACATTTGTACATTGAAATAAACGTATCCAATGAGGATGTCAGGAAGCCTGTACTCCATCCAAAATGACCAATTTAATGCTTGCTGTAAGCATACTTCCAGACTAGCATCTGGAAATCTTAAATGAACGGAGATAGACATAGACACCCTTACAATCTGGGAAATAATTAAAGTTGGAATAAGAAAATGTTTGTGGATCAGATCATCAGCTGGTATAAATCAGCACAGCTCTAGTCATTCCAAAAAAGCAATGCCAGTTTATGCTAAAGTGCTAGCTGGCTCCTGTAGCTTTCCTTTGTGATTAATTTCAGTGCAATCATTTGCTGGAACACACTTTTGGACCGAGGTTTCCGAAGCATTACTTTTACAAATCTCTTGTGTGCTCTTGGACTGCTGCCTGTAGCACACCCTTCTGTATTAGGTCTGCTTTTCTCCAAAAGAAAGCTCAAGGCTTGAGATTTTTTTGAAATGTTCTGTTAAAAATAAGACAAAAACAAATTTTTTTCTGAGCAGTTACTTTCTACTTATCAATCTTGACTGTCTTCTATGAATTGATATGGCACCTGAATTTTTCATTCTTTGCCATTTTTTGCTTAGACTATCGCAAGGATGGTTAATGTCGGTATTTTCCGCTCCTTGTGTACCCCAAGCTCCCACTGAATTTAAGAGAGGAAATCCAACCTTGTAGCAGTGCCAAAGCAGACAAAAGGCTGCGATGAGGTGCCTCCAGTGCTGGGACTGTGATAGCTGCTAATGCAGTTTCTCCTTGGCTGGCACCTACTCACACAAGGCCCTGGAAATACCCTGGCACCTGAGAAGCAACCACAGCACAGGCCAGCACTGCCAGTGCTCCTGCACTCTCCTTTGTGCAAGCCATCCCAGCAGGTCTCTGTAGTTAGAGTCTTTTCTCAGGGAAGGGTACACGGGTGTCTCTGTCCACTTGCACTGGTGTCTCGGACCTGCCAAATTTCCCTCCCTGAATGCAGTGATCTTAGTGAGCTCCCTTCCACTGGGACCTCAGGCACTGCTCCTGGGCTCCTGCCTGCCCTAACAAACTCAGCAACACCCAACTTGGGGCATCACAGTTGGAGAGACAAGCCACAGCTCTGTCCCCTGGCTGGAGAAGTGTCATCTTGAGAGGCTGCGCACTCAAAGCTCCCTTGCTGGACCAGGTGGCTCTACCTTGAAGCCTTGTTCCCAAGCACTCCTTGGCAAGATGCATCCAGATCCTCTCTAAGAGAAAACTATTTGTAAGAAACTGGTCCAAGGGCATGCTTCACAGCCATCGTGCAGCTCCCCAGCCACTCCATGCAGCCATGAGTGGGACATTTTTTTTTTTTTTCCATGTATAGGCCACAGGAAAAAAACAGGGCAAATTACTTAAAATTTTGCCTGTTCACTGATACATTGTAATTAATCACAGTTTGGAAACACACAGACACCTGGGACTTAGTTTATCACAATCTGTGCTGTACTTCCCCATATTCCCCATCTCTCTCCTCTCTTCCTCCCCAGTGCCAGCCAGAATCATGAACAAAGAAATGTAAGGAGCCTATATCTATAAGGTCATGACTAATTTTAAGGCCATGGTGGCTCTTAAAATATTTCCCAACATTGTCCCTTGTGTGTAGGTGTCATTGTTCCTGAAGGAAGGAAGGCTCACAAACGAGTTCAGGACTGCAGCCTGCTGTTTGATGGCAGCAGCTCAATTGTCCTTGGTCACCCACATAAAGCTCATATTTTTCATTACAGGATGTACAGCCTCCAAGCATTCAAAAACACCACGAACTTGCTAAGAGTCCTTAGGAGTCAGCAGAGACTGTTTTCTTCAGGGTGCTGGACTCAATGCAGATATGTGCAGTCTTCTGCATATGAGAAACTGAGCTGCTGCGACGTTGGAGGGCTGCACATAAAGAAATGAGCCAAAAGAGGACTTCATCACACATCATCTACAGCAGCACAAGACCACCATGATTTTCAGTACTCAGAAGGACATAAAAGATTGTATTTTCAGTGTTATCCAGGCAGAACCACTTTTTCTGGGTGCTTTGGTTTTGGGTTTCCAAGTCTTGATTTGTAGAAGCATAAAGTACTGATAGAGTTTTGAAATCTCTATCCTTGGAGATACTCCAGATTTGACTAGATATGACCCTGAAAGGCCTGATCTGATCTCAAAGTTGTATATAACTTCAAAATTGGCCTTGCTTTAAGCAGGGTGGTGGATCAGATGGTGCCTTTTAACAGAAATTATTCTCAGACTGCAGCTGCCACTGCAGTCACTAGGAGCTCTGCCCTGAACAGGCATGTGTTCCAAAAAATCAGAGGTTTTCTGCTCAGCAACCAAAATTATTTGGAACTTTTAAAAATACTACATTTAAACACTGCATCTGTAAAATGGAGCAAATAATGCCAACCCAATTCACAGGTGGAGTTTTAAGATTGTTTATGAATCACTCAGGTATTATTTTATAAGCATTAGACAAAGATTCTGAGGAAATCAGCAATTTACTCTCAGACCAAGGCTCAGATAATGCTGAGGGACAGAGCCCTTCATGGAATCATGATGCTTAAATGCAAGGCTGAAAATCATTCATTAAATACCATCTGTTCTGTGTTGCTCCTTTGAAGCATAGCTTCGATGCAGAAGGTAGTATGTCTTCATGTAATTAAAAACTGTAGTAAGCTTTAATATTTATTTTGCACTTATTAGCATTTATCTTTTGAAAATTAAGATTTGGCAGGCCATTCCTAATCAAACAGATATAATTTTATATTGGTATTGAAAAGACATCTTTTGGTATTGCCCTGTTTGTTCAAAATTAAGTTTTAGGGTTATAAAAATGGAGGTCTGGATGCTTAAATTACAGCAGATGCCTTGAGTCTGAGTCAGTCGGTGACTAATATTGACAGGATACTATGAAAGCAGAAGAAAATGGTATGGAGTACACATATATACACACACACATATATCTCAGTGAAATCTACTTCACTAAGCAATTAATCAGATTAAGAATTGTATTGAAGTAACCAAGATTTCATTCAACACATTTCTCATGGGTAACTGTTAACTGTGATAGCAGAAACACGCCTTCAAGAATAAAAATAGAAAGCATTGCTCTTACAAGTTTTGTGCAAAGCTCAAAAATGAAAATGCTGTAAGAACAGGGGAATGGGAGCCTAAAGAAAACACCTCTCTTTGCCTCTCTCTCTGCCATGCCATGCTGAGCAGCAGCGCTTACTTTCTCTGACACACAGAAATTTCTGTGCCTGACAGATCGGAGATAAAAAGCATACAAAGCATCTGGCTTTCCAATACATACGTGGGATGATGATTTAAATTACAAAGTTTGAGGAATTTGGCACTTAGCAAATTTGAACCCTGCTCAGGTGGAATTTTTCCCCTCAATAAGAAATTTAGAAAACATGAAAAAAGAAATATTTTCCCCTGTACCACAGCATATAGA
Organism: Chloroceryle amazona; assembly: GCA_027560015.1. Taxonomy (NCBI): domain Eukaryota; kingdom Metazoa; phylum Chordata; class Aves; order Coraciiformes; family Cerylidae; genus Chloroceryle; species Chloroceryle amazona. Next base: position 36,406 of record JANHFX010009815.1, on the reverse strand, counting down.
CATCGGCACTTTTGAATGAGTTCAAAACATCTTCAGAATGAAAGGCTTTTCTCTTTGAACATGGAGGAAGCCCTTCCAGAGTGCTCCAGCAGAAGGAAAGTCTCACAGAGATTGAGCTGTCTGGTTCCGTTTTAAGGTTGCTGGCAGAGACCCCGCAGCAGGATTGACATTGCATTAATTACCAGGCCCATGGGCTCGATGACCCTGCTCCACCATGAGATGTACTGGCAATGGATCTAAGGCGTTATCGCAATCCTGAAGACCTGAAGGCAAGTTGTCACCCAAACTGCAGGTAAAGTGAAACATTTCACTGTGCTAATAAAATACATTTCTCTGGCATTCAGACTGTCTGGAAGATAACTGTTTAATGTATTACAAACTTCATTGCTAATATCCGACTTTAACAAGTATGATTTCAGAAAAGAAACTTTCTGAAGTATTTTGGTTTGCTAATAATCATAATACTAATAATATTTTATTACTAGAGATATCAGATGCAGATTTTGCTCCTTATTAGTTGGCAATGGGCCTCATTCTTTTTTATGCCTCTTCAGTAGGAGAAAGTAGCATCGACAGAAGAGTATTACAGCATAAAACAAAACAGTGCTGGGCCCACAGTGCTCCTCATTAATTTTCCTGGCTTCTGGGCTAAAGAGATCAGTACATCACAGTTATATCAGCCAGCACTTTTTAGCAGCGAGTCCTTTCAGATGCCTTATTTCAGCTGGCTTAATTTGAGTTGCACTGCACCAGCTCACAGAAATTTGGAGGACTAGCATGATCAATTACATGAAGATTCTTTACTGCACAAAGTGAGACAGCCTTAAAAAGTTAAACACTCATTTCAATGTGATCACAGTCTAATTTACTCATTCCTGTCTTGCTTGATTGCATTGCCATTTTAGCTCAAAATCAGATGTAATAGCTGGGAAGATGGGAGCCATCAAATGATGTTTTAACCAGCGCGAGTTCCTTTGGTTATCAACCTTGACTAGAAAACAGTGACAGACAAAGCCATAGGACTGTATACTGGTCTTCTGTATGAACAGGAAGAGCTGCTGAATTTGGCAGCCTCCCACTATAAACACTAGAGTAAGAGACTGGATACCTGAAGTCCAAAGAAATATCATTTGCAAACAATAAGCAACAGTAAGAGGAAAACTTTTATCTCAGTCTATATATAATCTTTTAATCCAGGTGGTGTTTAAACAAATATTTGGCCTTGACATTTATTCCTCTAGAGTGAATGTGCAAGCATCAGAGATTTTAACAATGTTTTTATAAACAACATGAAATGCAAGATAAAGAACTCAATAATTACATATCAGTTTTCAGATACAAGTGAATTGTTTAAGTCTTTCAAATCAAAGTCATAATGGATTGCATCTTCATATGTAGTCAAAATAGACATTTGCGGTTTATGACTTTTCTATGGCTTGTAGATCTATTTTTAAATTATTTTTTTTAAATAAAGCAAACTATGATTAGCCCTTTCAATTACTGCATCACATAGTGTTTTTTAAAGACTCTAATTATATCTTAAATTAAAATTCAAAACACCTGCTCTTGTGGATCACACTAATTTCAGCCTCAAGTATTTTGATACAAAGAGCTATAATCAGTGAGAACCAAATGATTTCCTATTCTCTCTACCACACCTTCTCAGATGAGTACAGCCAGAGATCTCCATTCCCTTCTTATTTTTTTTGTTATGATTATTACATTTTTTGTTTAAAGAAGTCTTTTTAATGCTGACAGTTTAACTTTTACTTAAATCAGATGGAATTTTTAAGGCAGATATTAGATTTTAAAAGAACAGTCATTTTGATTTTAAATAGCGGATGAATAAAGCAGCTTTCTTCTGAAATTTTCCCTTTTCATTTCAGTGTAGCTAATATAAATACTTTGTCCCTGGCTTTTAAGAAAACTACTCTTTAAAAAACCCTGTAATTTGAGTTCAGGGATTTAAATGTGGACACACATGCTTATTTGAAAGATAGTTTTTGATGTGCTTGGTTCTCTGTTATTATTCATGCACTTCTCTACACTTGAGAGGTCTGATCCAAAGTCCACAGAGTCAATGGGAAGACACACAGATTTCACTAGACTTTGTGTCAAGCTCTAAATACTGTATGAAGAAAAAGGAAATAGTTAAATGTCCATGTATATTCTATCACAGTTAAATAAGGGTATCTTTACTGGTATGTACTTTCTGATGAGCATAAGATGGGATCTGACTCTTCACAGTTACACTGATTTTAAGACAATAAGACAACACTATAGGTCACAATAGGACAACAAAGAGCCACAGTAGGGCACTGGATCAGGCCTATCAAGGTGCTCTGGGGATATCTTTGCATCTTATGCAATGATCTTCTTTCAAATAACACTGTCTGCTGAAGCTGTGGGGGTGGTCTGGAAGTTCTGCACCAGAGCTGCTTTTTTTTTTCTCCCACATACTGTGCTGTATCTTGCTGCTTTGCTCTGTTGCAATGGGCAGATTTCTGAAAGCCCATGAAAAGCCACCTGGCTCTTGCTCCAGAGTATATTAATGAAACAAAAACAGATTTAATGGCATGTCACATCAGAGTTAGAAAAATCTTTCTAGAAATTCAGCATTTTTATATCCTAAGATCCTCACTATGATTAATTAGCTGTGAATGTATTTACTGATGTTTTTATTCTCTTTTCCATGTCATGCATTAGAGAGGTAGGAAAGGTAAGTTCTTTGTGGAAAAAATGAAGCCCTCCACATGATAAAATACCCTATGTCACTGGCATATGCCAAACTCTTCTAATTTTCCCTAAATGCTCTAAGAAATTTGTGTCTAAGTATTGTACAGTGAGCTTTCTATCACCCGGGGACAGCTGTTCTTGTTTAACATAAATGATAACATAGGCCAGAAGTTTCTGCTAGCATCTCCCAGACAAGTCTCATAGCTCTGATTAAACCTATGCACAGGACTTTGCTGCACCTAGTGTTTCCTTGTCCTTCCTTACCTACTTTCAGCTCTGCTCAGATGCATGTAGGCAGCTCAGGTTTGTGACTTCTGTGGGAGAAGGGGACCTTCCCTGGATGGGTAAGTATTCAGGAGCCATGTAAAGGCACTGAGACAGCTCTGTTGTGTTGGCCCTGCACTCCTCCAGCTCAAGGAGCACCTCACCAAGGATGCACAGGACTGTGCCTCAGCTGGTTTTATGAAGCGTATGTCTGCGTCAAGGATCACTTTAATTTTCTGTTCAGAGTTTCTAGTCTTGCAGGTACCTTAAGACTATTGAAGCTGACTGCTTCTCTCCCTGCCAGACTGCAGACTGCTGTAGAGCAGAGCCCAGCAGCCACCAGCACCAAGAAAGCTTCTTATAAGGAAAAAAAACAATTAACACCAGTGACACTAGGAACAGAACAAGTGATGCAATTTTTGTGCATAGGAGCTGGGGCCTTCATTCATAAATTCTCACCTCTCTTCATGGTAGACACATTAAACTTGGTGTCTGTCCTAAAGGATTTGAAGGGCTGAGTCAACCCTGCTGAAATTTAAGCCATTGGTTCCAGAAAGTTCAGATGTTTCAAACATGGTGCTTATACCACTGAACTACCTCTTCAACTTTATTTTGCTGCTAGTGCTATCAAAATAAACTACATGTTGCCAGTCCTCTTATTAGGGGTTTGTGGCGAGCTGACCCTGGCTGGACACCGGGTACCCACCAATGCTCCTCTATCACTCCCTTAGCTGGGCAGAGGAGAGAAAATATAACAAAAGGCTCATGGGTCAAGATAAGCACAAGGAGATCACTCAGCAATTAACATTATGAGCAAAACAGGCTCATTTGAGGAAAATTAATACCAATCAGATCAGAGTAGGATAATGAGAAAAGAAAAGCTTAAAAATAAAATAAATAAAAACAAAACAAAAAAACAAACCCTCAAAAGTACATTCCCCCACTCCTACCTTCTTTCCAGGCTCAACTTCGCTCCCAAATTCTCTTCTTCCACCCTCTGAGCAGCACAGGGAGACAGGAAATGGGGGTTCCAGTCAGTTCATCAAACATTGTCATTGTCTCTGCCACACCATTCTTCTCAGGAGAAGTACTTCTCACATTTTTCCCCATTCCAGTGTAGAGTCCTCCACAAACTTCTCCAACATGAGTCTTTTCCAAGGGCAGCAAACCTTCATAAACTGCTCCAGTGTGGGTCCTTTCCATGGGGTCTGCCAGCAGACCTGCTCTAGCATGCACTCCTCTCTCTTCACAGGTCTACAGGTTCTAGCCAGGAGCCTGCGCCATCATGGGCTTCCCACAGGGTCACAGCCTCCTTCAGGTATCCACTTGCTCTGGCATGGGGTCCTCCCTAGTCTGCAGGGGGTTATCTGCTCCCCACCATTAACCTCCATGGGCTGCAGGGGGAATGCCTGCCTCACTATGGTCTTCACCATGGGCAGCTCTGGTGCTTGAGTACCTCCTCCCCTCCTTTTTCACTGACCTTGGTGTCTACAGAGTTCTCTCTCTGGCCACAGTTGTGCAGTAACTTTTCCTTCTTAAATATCTCAGAGGCACTACCACTGGTGCAGCTGGTCTTGACCTTGGCTAGCGGCAGGTCCAGATTGGAGCCACCTGGAATTGGTGTTATTTGACATAGAGGAGGCTTCTAGCAGCTTCTTGAAGACTCCACCTCTGTAGCCTCCTCTCTACCAAAACCTTGCCACACAAACTCAATACAGTGTTGATGCTTCATTAGATGTGAAAGTCTTTTTAAAAGCAAGGCAAAACTTTGTGGTAATCACACTGCCTTAATTTTTTATCTACACAGCATGTGCATTATTTGCTTTTGCTTAAAAATACCCAACTTTTTTCCACAGTAGAAATTAAAATGCAATTGATGCTTTTAATTTGAAATTCTTTGCCATTATGAGAGTCTGCCTACCACTTAGTAAGTGGAAACATTAGTAAGTAAAAAGATAACAACATAGATGTTATTCAATTAAATAAATAAATCGAAGCTATGCACAAGCACAAGTGTCTTCTGTCTGACAGGAGTCGTCAGAGAGCAATACTATGGCATTTTCCAGAATTAAAGTGCATTATTATAAGAGCTTTAAATTAAGCTCCTAACCATGACCTTTAAACACGGTGATTGCTATTATGCCTGCTGAGGAGGTTGTAGAGGGTTTGGAAACCCTGTGCAAGATTGATGGGTTTTAATACATAATCAAGTGTAGGTTCATCTAGCACAGCTGTTGAACAGAGGGCCTAACACCAGGTTATCACAGGGAGTGCCCTCTCTTCTCTTCCAGACCAATCAGTGTTAGCAGTGGGAGGCAGGGCTTGTTAGTGCTAGGGAAAACAACATTGTGTCTTCCTGATGGGCTTGAAGAGGATGTAGAGTTTGACACCCATGCATCTCCTTTAGAGAGTGACCAGGAATAAAATGTTCCCCCAATACCTGTGCAGAAACACAGAAAGTTTTTGATAAAGGAAAGCAACTAATCTATGTGTTTTGTCTGAGAGTACTTCCATGTGGACAATCCAAAATAAAAACCATCCCAAAGGTAATTAAAGATAATAAGCCAAAAATTTAGTGGAAGCATGTTCACTTTAACCAGGTAAAAGTCATACAATGCATACTTAAAGCAGAAGTATATGCTAAAGGAATCAGTTTACTCCTTAGACAAGTCTACAGAGCAAGTCAAGGCACAATTAATCTATTTTTCTCTCTCTACACTGAAATCAAGCAGCATTGGGCAGTAGGACCTCCTTCAGAGTGCTGACATTTCTCTGCAGTATCCAGCTCTCCAGGGATGCTGCTTTTCAGTTCTCCTCTGCAGGAACTGCTGCTGCAGGCTCATCCCTAGGAGCTTGTGCTTGGATACATCCCACCACCCAACTCTATTGGTCCCTCTGACAAGCCCCAGGCTCAGAAGGACCTAGACCTGCTAATAGGTCCATTCGTTAAACACAAGTATAGCCTGAGCCCACGCGTTATTAAATACACCAAAACCTCTTCTGATGCCTTCCACAAATATTTGTCGTGTCAAGGGCTTTAATTTAAGCAGACAATGTTCAGCGTGGCAGCTGATTTTCATGGATGTGTGATGGGTTTTCAGTGACTTAACCAGCATAAATGTATTATACTCATAACACTGTGTTATACTGTGTCAATAATATTTATTCTACATTTTTTTATTAGTTCAATTTCTAATCAGTCAATCAAGTCAAGGTAGATAAAGCCTGAAGCATCACTTTCATATTTTGACACTAGGCCCAAAATTCCACAATGTTCACTGAGTTTTTTCACTAAATAAAGTACAATCTCAAGATTCACATGGCCTGCCATTCCATATAAGATATCCTTCCTACTTATCCAAGCAGCTTTGAAGGCTGGAAACTAGTCAGTAAAAATGGTGGAATTTAGACTCCATGAACCTGCAGTTCTACAAAAATTAAAGAAATGAGAACTGAAAGTGTTGATAGGTTAAGTTATATTTGTCAATGGGATTAAAATGTCCAACCGCATTGATCATTCATAGGATAGGATTATCATATATTCAATATGTTTTTTATTTACAACCATCACTAGTTTTCTGTAAGATCCATTGTTATTTAAATATACAACTGACTGCACATATTTTGTCATCTATTTTCTCACAGTTGGGGGAAAAAGTAAGTTTTTCTATAATAATTCACTATAGCATTGGCTACATGTATAATACCACTTTTCTGGTCTCAACTCTCATATATTTACTCTTGTATCAGACATGATCTGATGGAGCTTTTGGGGTCATCTTTCTCTAACTGCATGGAATAACTTTTAGGAAACTTAGACATAATTCTTTCCCTATTCCATTGACCTCTTTTGGCTGTGGAAGCACGAATTTGCTTCATGTAACAGGTGTAAGGGTGTTCTGGAAGAGATCTGTACCAATTCTTCACTTCTCATTCCCCCATCATGAACACTGTCACTGCATTTTTCTTTAGTTTTGTTCTTTTCTTATTTGTCCTTTCTAATATTACTCCAGTAGTGGTGCAAATTGAGACATTAAACCCTGAAGTCTGTTCAGATGCATATTTAGGATTAGCTGAAAGAAGAGCACTACAATCTTTTCCCTCCTCATTTTCTGCATTTCACAATAGCTTGTTTTATTTGCAGCCAAGTTTTACTTGTCTCTTGGGCTTTGTAGGTAAGGGTGGAATATAGGCCCCTTCAATTGCTGGACTGTGTTCACACTCTGATGGACCAAAGTTATTCTATCACTAGATTTGACACTAATACAGAACTGCTTCTCTTCTTTGCTTGAGATGCAAGATTTTTTTCTCTTGATATCACATCCACGATGATCAAGTTTGCTTTCTTGATCTGATGAGATTTGTCTTCCCTTTATATTGGGAGGAGGAGAAAAAAAACGTGTAAAAACACATTGCTCTTCCAAATCCAAAAACTGTTCCCTTGTCCAGCTTAGGTCATCGGGAAAAAATGTTTTGTGCTTTTAGTTGCCTTTCCAGAGCAAGCAAGCATGCACTTGTTTTAGCGGGAGTAGTACTTGATATGCATTGCTATTAGTCATGGTAAAAAGCAGCTTTGCAGACACTCATATCCAAGTCAGTTACCCAAGCGTTTCTTCTTTCAGACATCTGATTAAACTGAGTGATTTACAATTGTCTGCTCTGGAAATCTGCACTGTATTGTCATTGCTTTCCTCACACTCTTTTGCTGGTGCCTCTTTCTGCTCTTGCCATCACAGTAATGTACTTACAGTAAGTTGGTGTGAATCTTTCCTTAGGATCCTGTCCATCCCTATTTGGTTAACAATTATCTAAAATCATGTAATCAACAGGAAGCTGTCTGGGGAGAAAAGATTTCCTCCACAAGAGACTTTCATCTGGAAGTCATAAAGCTGGTAGATCCCATCTATAAAACTTGCAATGTTCCACAGAGTTATCTGAAATCCAGTTCATGACTCTTCTGAGGATAACCCTTAGGCTGGGGATCCAGCTGCTGTTTTTGCTTCAAAGGAATCAGCAACCAGCTTTGTGGCACTGGATGTATGTAAAGCCCAACAACTGAATATCTTCTGCTGTCCTTTGATATAGCCACCAGCCTCTAAGACATATCCATAATGATGGTGGGAGTGAGATTGGAGGGCTCTGGGGGGCACTTTATAGATTGCTAGGCCTTATTTAAACCTTCCTTAGTACCTTCTAGGGTGGTGTCTCCAGGCCCTTCACTTTTTGCATGTGAATAGGCTAGGACTTTCTTCTATTTACAAGTATCCAGAAATGTGTCTCACACACTCGTTGGAGCCCCTGAGAAAGCATGTGAAGTCACAGAACTGAGTGCATCCTGCAGTTTTTGTTGTTGGCAATGAGATGTAGAAATTGCCAGCTCTCTGGGGCCTGAAAAAAGGGATCCAATGACCTACTGCCCCACAGCCTGATGTCATATGTATCATCGTATGCCCAGATCTATTTTGTCACATCTCACTTAAATTTGGAAGAATTAGAAGTTACTAACCTCTTTCTTTTACTGGGAAAAAAAGATAAGAGGCACCTCCAGTTCAAGTTGTGTTAGGAAATAATATGGGGGGCTGTATTAAATATAATGTTGAGTTTGGGGATATTTTAACGTTTTCCTATGTTTTATATACCTTTACGTTATTTTCACAAGACGGGAATTATCATTCTTCCATTAACAACAAAGCTTCAAAGTGAATGATGTAAGACTTCAGTCTGGATTTTGGATGCTTGAAGCTATATAGGTTCATAAACTGGTTAAATACATCCATGGAAGTAAAAAGTCTCAAAAGCTATTTATACAAAACTACCATGGCTTCCGGGAAAGTACCAGCTATTTGGCTCCTGGAATGTGCTAGGAAAATATACTAGGAAAAAATATCACTATAGCTGGGTTTGTCTACTTTTTCTCTAAGTATCTGGTAACGATTGTGGATGGGACACTCTTATGAATGGACCTTTGGTCTAATCTGGTAAACCTGATCTTAAATACCTGACTCTCAATTCCTTTACTCCAGTGTCAGGCTGAGGTACCACCACCATACCAGTATTAATTCAGTGCGTTTACAGTGTCATAAAGCTGACCTAGTGAAGTGCAGAATTAAGCCTGACAATGGCAGAACAGTAACTTTTTGAGCTGTATTTGGAGAGTGACTGAGTGTGCTTTCATATGGCAAATTTACAGGCCATACCTGTATGCCCTCTTGTAGGGCAATACAACCTCTTCTTTGTAACTGCAGGAGCTCTTTAACAATTTCCCTACAAAACAGCACTCATTTCTTGGTCAATGAGTGCGGATTATTTATTACTTAAGAATAATTACCCTTGAAGACAGTTAAATGTTTCAAGACCAAAAAGCAAAATAAATGTAGGTTGAAAGTCATTATGTACAGATACAAAAGACTTTTTGTTAGTAAACTTTTCATACAGTCATCCAAAATAAATTCTATGGGTCCCATCCAGAGACTTCAATTTGTATAAATAAACTTATTGGCCTACTACATTCTTGGCATTTTGGTAAGGAACAGTTTTGGACAGATCTATAGTAAGATGATATTTTGATTCAAAGACATAGGCATGAGATTATCTCCCCTTTACCTCCTTTCTCAAGTGAAAGCACTACCTGGAGAAAAGCAACAGCACTTATTTTGAACAACCCAGCTTGGAGGAGTGCCAGGTCTTGGGCTCCTCCTTGTCAGTGGCAGGGCCCCATTGCACTCAAGGCTTCCCTGCCTCCAGCAATGCCAGAATGGATCAGCACACTGGCTCCAGCCAGAAATAGAGTCAAAGTCACTGCTGTTTCTTCTCCCCTAGGAGCATTTTCAGAGTGATGCCTCAGAGGCAAGGGCTGGCATTCCCAAGAATGGCCAACCTTACATCAGGAATGACTGGAACATATCCATTTGCTAAATGTTCAGTAAAGGGCAATATTCTTCAGACACTTTTTGGATAATTCCAGTCGGCTTCTGAGAGAATATTTATGGACAGTATCTCCTGAGCATCCTGCAAGTGACTGACACAGATACACATGGATTTTGTTTATTCTTGTGTGCCTTGCTTTTAAATGTTATACATGTCCTCTAGGCATGACTTTGATGCTGATTTTTCTAGGGCAAAAAAAAACCCTGAATATATAAACAAAGAAGTCATACATACATGAAGTAGTAAAGCATAAATCAAAGTCAGCCCTTAATTTTTTATTTTTTTTTTTAAATGCCAAATACTTTAAGAAGAAAGATTCTGTTTCAATGGCTGTCTTGCCTTAGTTCTTGTCTCCTTCAATTTAAGGGGCTTTTATTTCTGCATCATGACCTTCTCAGGAATTTAGTTACATTGTGAAATTTTATAACTGTAAAAATGGAAAGCTAAGAGCTGTGAAACAGTTTCACAGCATCAATATTTTATCTTTTCCTCATGTGTGTATTAAAATGAGAGAGGTCAGTTCTGTATCTGATGTGGTATTCTGGCCTCAGAGAGGCTTACTGTGTCACCTGCTAGCCTGACAAATGCAGTTCTCCAGCTTTTCCTGAGGTGTGGTCTCACAGACGATTCACTGTGGGAAGTTACTTGCAGTCATTTTTTATTGGCCTTGAATATATCTTGCCTCTGTTGCTGATCTCAGAATATTGGGTGGGTGGCATTGGCTTTGAAGTGTTCTTGCCAAGGAGCAGGCAAGAATACTTTCACTCTGGAACTCTGATCCCTGAAGCATTGCAAAGAGCAGTGACACCTGTACAGATCTCCCGAGGAAGTTCTGTTTACACCAGTGAGGTCTGCCTGAACACAACATTAGTTGCACATCCAGTTTTTCCAGGAATCCAGAACATGTTACCCATGCACATAATTCTTGTATTTGGTCTGTTCTTGCCCCTAACCTTTCCTGTAGCTTCTCTGCAAATGTAAAATGGCTCTGGATGTCTCCTGAAATGTCATGGTGTGCTTGTTCACTTCTCTCTGAAAGAGAAGTGTTAGATTTCTTTGAAATCATTGAGCACTATGAAGATGAGATACATAAAGGCAAAATTCAGCCCAAAAGGTCCACTCTGTCTCTTTGTTCTATCTTTGACCTCAGCTATGAAACCCAAGCGAATATAACTACTAGATTTGACTGTGTACAAACTGTGTTTGTTCCAAATGTGTCAGATCCATTCAGAATCTGAGCTATTGCCTGGGATCACATGTAGCCAAGGTATTATTTTGTGCTTTTAAATGTCCTGAATTTCTTGGATTGATTATTTCCAGTGTTTGATTTTGGGTGTTGGTAGCTAACATGAGACCTCTGACTGGGAAACATTGCACTGCAAAGGCTCAGCTGAAGTAGCTCTCTGCCCACACATCTTTTTCTACAGCACTTTAAAATATGCATTTCCTGCACATACTATAATTAGGCTCTTTCATTCTCCCTCCCGTTGATACTAAAATACTCATTATCTACTACAAAACTCTTGTATTATGCTATATTTTTTTTTTATATCCTTCTTGTTACTTGGGGGACGCAAATAGAGACATTTAGTGGGTGTAGTTCTAACAAGGAACATTCCAGCATTACTTCACCATGACTATAAGGCATGATCATCAGTGAAGCAACAGCTTCGCTGTGGATCTCTGCAACTTCTACAAGATTTGAGGCTGGCTTGTGGCCACAGATGACATCCACAGGTTTGCCTGCATCTCACTAAACTGCACAGGGAGATGCTAAGCTTGAGTGCAATTCAAAAGATGTTGGGAGGATTAATAGCCCTTTGTACCTCAAGCAAGGAACAAGAAGTAAAGAAATAGAGAGGCAGGAAAAGCTTCTTCGGCTATTGCTAATTTGTTGTCTAGGTAAAAACTCCCCCCTAAATTGTGGCTCTTCCAAAGCAGAAGGATATCGACTTCTGTCTCAGGATCACACCTTACTCTCAGGGATGACTCTTGATTTCTCGGTCCAAAGTTTATCCCCATCTTTCCTCTCTGAGTGAGCACTTGCAGTTTCACACCTGGTGAAACAGAGGAAAGATGCTATGTCACTGTTTACAGCTGGCCATAAACCAGATGCTGGAGCTATGTTGAATACCATGTTCCAGCCACAGCTGAAAATGCCCTCAAAGGCTTAAAAATATATGTTTTTTAAATATTTTTTGATTCAAATAGCTTCTGAAGGGGAGAGGACTTCTCCAAGAGAGTATTGTTTTCAGAACTTATCAGGCACCATGTTCCTGCTTACAGATATCTTCAAACTAATGTCCCTTCACTGGTGCTAATCTGATCTAGGAAGTGCAAATTAGATTGTTGAGAAGACTGATAGGAACATGTCCTGGAAAAAATACTTCAGTGCAGTAATGGATAATCTGATGGAATGTATTTTGTATAGAGATATATAAAACTCAGGTAGGTATTAGTGCTAAATACTAGAAAATTACCTAGACCTACAATAATAGGGCAGTTATAATTTCCACTTCAGCAAAGTTAAAGTATGTTCATGTACAATCTTAAATGTAAATTTTTATTTATAAACTGAACTTGCTTTGACTTTTCCCAGAGATTATGTGCAGTGCAGTTTAAGCTTCTTAGTTATCTCCAAACAGGATCAAACGTGCAAGGAATATTAACAAATTTAAAGTGCACAATAGGCAAAAATGCACTTCCTGTTTGAGTAATGAGTTGTATAATTGTCTGTGGCTTCAACAAAAAGATGTCAATATATTGGAAGCAAGGTAACATGAAGAACATAGTTTCATCTAACTCAGAAATACTTTAAGCTAAAGGAATACTCTGGTGGTAACAGGCCCACAAATCAAAAGTTCAAAGATGCATATGTAAGGTATCAAACCCTTAATTGCACAGTTGAACATGAAGTTGCATTCATTTCATGCAGGTCAACTCAGATATAAGCTCCTGTAAACAGTGGTTTACTGCACATACACTGATTAAAATAACATTGTTTACCTAGGAAATACCACAGAGTGGACAGAATTAATTTTGAGGAAGTTATGAGTGATGTGCAGCAAACGAATACTCTAATTCATTACTAAAAGTCTTTTCCTTTTCTTTGAACTTTGAAGGACGTGAGATTTCTCCCCAGTCATTAGGCACCTCTATCCTCATCATGCTTTGCTTCAAACTGTACAGAAAAGATTTAAATCATACGGTCTCACAGGATCACTAGCTATAGTCTCCTGCATTGCATCCTTCTCCTTCTGTGGTCTATTGACCGTGGTTTGGGAAGCACTGCCTTATTTCCAACTTGAGTAGCGTTATCCATTGCTAAAAGTATATCATTCTCTTCACCCTGAGATGTGGCAAGCCTAACCATGCTTTTAAAATAGGCTTTGAAAAATGGAAATGTCAGTGGTTGTTGGTGTGAAACGGAGCTGCTTGGAAATCAAAGAGAAAATAATAGGGAAAAAAAAAATTTAAACATATAAATAAAGAGACAAGAGGCAACTTGAGATAAGACAAACATCTCCCGGAGATGGGATTCCATCCTCAGGAAAGACCTCAGGAGCCAAACTCCAACTGGTTGGGAGCTGTAAATTATTAACACATTTGTCCCAGAAGTATCCATGAACTGTTATGACAAATCTGTGCCCGTGGTATTCAGTGCTTAGTAGTTTCTACATAGCTATCTCACACAAACATATGTATATATATATATATGAGCACCATCAATCATATCAGATTCTAAAGCAATATCTTCTTGTATAGGAGATTTTTTTTTTATTTAATTCACAAGACAATATGAAGGCATGACTAGTTAAATGTTCTCCACTTTTTCTGTCCCAGAATCCAAAGAGTTTTTCAATCGTGGGAGACATTTGTTTCTGCTGAAGACTGCATGACTTGAAACTTTGCCTAATGCGCATCAAATGCTGAAACAGACGTTTTTAATTACTAGCACAAAGTCTGTAGAGATATGTTTTGTAATGAGGAATGTGGTTAAACAGCAAAGTGGTCCCATTTGCCTTTGCAACAGACTGTTAACATTTCATTTTGACCTATCCTTGCATTACAGTTCTGTTTTCTTTCTAAAAATTTACAGAATTTGTTGCTAAGTCAGGTAAATACAGAGAAATGCTGGCCTGCAAATGCAATGCTGAAGCCAGTGGACCTCTGCCTACTTGTATCCACCCAGGATATTTCACAAACACATTTAAGTACCATTAAGATAATGGCACATATCAACAAAATAAACCAAAAAATTATACTAATGCTCTACCTCAGACATAGTGGGAAAGAACAATGCTCATTTAAGAAGAGTTTGTCTGTTCCCTGGATAGTTGCACATCCATAATTTACATATAACACTGTATTTTCCCTTGTAGTGGTAGTGTTTAACAATGACAGTATAAAAGAAAGAACAAATAAATTCTCCCAGAAATTTCTTTAAAACCTGCTTAAGATTGTGTTATAATTACACTGAATCAAATTCACCCCACCAAGCTTCCATCTTATACTGAAGTCTTTATGTACCTTTATTTAAGTATTTATTTACTTTTAAAGAAGATGAAGAGGAGGAAGGCAAACAGGACTTACACCAGTCCCTGCTGCACAACAGTGGTAAAACACATGATCCAGCAGCCCTCCCTGGAATGAAATAGCCTTCTGAAAAAAACCTGTTGCTGATCTCACTCCAAATACACGTTTAAACTAGATGCATCTCTCTGCAAATGTTTCTTTTTCTCTATGCCGATTGCACAGAGTCATTAATTGTGATTTAGAAATCTAATTTTTAGACATCTGCCTTTGAGTTAGATGAGCTGCTGCCTATGGGAGTGGAGCACAGACAGCAGTTGTTGAGAAGTGCTGTTGGCACTCTGACGGAGGTCGCCAAGAAAGGTGATACTGAAAATATTTAGCTCTTCTAAGTGGGACATAAACTGATGTGAGCTGAGTTTTGCTTTATATCAACTAGAAAAAACATGGCAATAAATAACAGAACTTTTATGTTCTCAGGATTAATGTGTATCAGGTTTAGATCACTGGCTAAACCAAATACATGGGCTTAAACAGAACTTTACCAAGCTGCTTTTTTATTTCCTTTTTTGTTTCTTTCTCTTGGTGTGTGTGTTTTGTTGCTGTTTGTTTGTATTTTTGTTTGCATTTTTGTTGTTGTTCATTTGTTTGTTTTTTTGTTTGATTTTCATTTGTTTATTGTTAATAATTTGTTTATTGTTTATAAGTCTGAAAGAAATTAAAATATGGAAGCTGGAAGAAAATCTAGGAATTTCAGTTTTATTTTCCCTACTTCTTTCCTTACAGTACACCTCAAAAGGCTAATGGCTGAGGACAAAAAAAATCTGAATATCATTGCAACATTCAGAGACTATTAAGTAAGGGGAAAAAGAGCTGAAACTCCGAAGAGAAAAATTCAACACAGCTCCTCAAAGTAGCAGTCTCAGAAGGAACACCCTTTCAGCATCTATAATCTGGCACCTACAAATACAAGATGAGACAAGGCACAAGCCATTGTGAAAATCCTGTTGTTTCCAGTACAATGGACATTTTTCTCTCAGTTATAAACCCTGGAGGAGGTACCAAATTGAAAACAGAGCTATTGTCAGACAACAGTGCTTCCTGCTCTATGACAGACATGGGGGCAGATGTCTGCGAGCAAGTTTTCAAAACTCAGGAAACCTGACAGCTTCTCAAAGTAGGCTACATTGTTAATGTGATGCAGCTTTGAGTGTTTCTGCTCCTGATGCTCTCAGAGTATTGGGTTAACTATCTACAAGTCCCAGCATTTATGCAACTTCAGGTAGTTTTATTTTTTAAAGAAAATAGAATGTAAACTACTCATATATATATTTGATGTATATACCTGTGTTTCATGCCTAGTAAATCCATACCATGATACATACTTTTTGTCTGCATATGAGAATAAAGCACACCTACGTGTATACAGGTAGAATATGTGAGTGTGCATGTATATATCCATACATATATTTGCACACTCATCAACTTGTGAGTGCACAAATATCTCCAGGTAATATCCAACAATAAGCAGATTTTTCTCCTCAGGAAGGGAAGTGAGCTAGAGTTGCCTATATTCCATATTACCATTGAGTTTACATGGGAGACACAATGCTGAGCAGCTGCGTAATAGTCTAGAATACAGAAAGAAAAAGATGTACTCTTTATGAGAAGCAGCACCAAAATATTTCTGAAATCAGTGTCAATAGCAGATGGTGACCTGTTGGGATCACATGACAGCAGTGAGTGAGGGCATCAGTGCCCTGGTTAGAGAGGACAGTGTGTGATTCCACGGACCCCTCCAATGACAGAGCTCTTGGGAAGCTGTTGTGGGGTGAGCACTGGTATGGGCTGCCCGGCTCCTCGCCTGGCTTCTGGTACCACCACCACCAGCCAAGCCTCTTTCAAACCGGAGTGAGAGCAGATTTCCCTAGCTGGTCATAAACCTTCTTGCAGGTATCCCTCTGAACTGGTCTCCAGGGCACACTGCTGGGATTTCAGCTCCAGGGGAATCCAACCTACCCTGCTTGGAAAAGCATGACTAGTGTGTCAGCACAAAACATCAGAGCAGAGCAGGGGTACTGAAATTCCAGATTTAGGGAGAAAAAATGCTGCTCTTCCTCTTGTCAGGAGAAGTGAGTAGCAGGTGAGGACCCAGAGGGAACCTGCAGCTAAGCTAAAAGTCCAGAGTCTGCTGCATGCCCACCTGCCACCCTCCCTCCTGTAAAAGAAAACAACAGCCATCATTAGGTGCTGTTAACTGGAAACACAGATAAGGCCACTACAAAACATGCATGCAGATGTTCTCTTAGGATTAGTAATGGAACAGATTTTAACTGGTGATGTCAGATGCCAGAATGTGGGCACAAATCTCAGTGCAAGAACCTTCACCCGCAGGGGCCCTTGGGCTTCCCTTCATGACAGCTACACATAAAAGCAGGTTCGTGTTTCTCCTCTGGAGACAGGTGAGTTTCAGTTTCTTTAACCTAAAGCAATAGTACTCACCAGTTCTGGTGAAGGTGGTCTCAAGCCATCTCTGTGTTTCCCTTCTGATATTGCTGGATGGAAAGTCTGTTCTATGATAAGGCCACGGTCCTTTCACAGGCTGACCAAGGCCCCTGTATCCTTGACACTTTATGGCACTGCCTTCTGTTTCCCCATTCTGGTGATCTGGCAGTTTATGTGACTGAGAGAGCTCATATGAGCTACCTTGTTCTCCAGAAACCTACATTCATAGTGCACAGCTGTGGTTGGGCATGTGGTGTCATCTCTTGGGACTCTTCCCATCTATATCTGTTGTGATTTGGGTATCTGGGGTCTGTAAAGCCTGTGATTTGGCCTGTGTAATCTTTCAGTCCACAACCAGAGGGACTGGGACAACAGCACAAACCCCTGACCGTGCTCTCATCGCAGTGTACATACAGTATGCAGGAGCTGGAAAGAGTTCACATATGGTTAGACAACCTGGAAATATAAAGAAGTAATTCATAGAAAATAAAAACAGTATTTCACACCGTGAAGTAAAAGAAAATAGCCAAAGAAACCTGTCCAGGGATATCTGTGTCTCAGTTCATCCTTCCTGATAGGCTGGCAGCTGCCCAACGTACATTGCTCCATGGTTTTTGATGGACTTGTTTATTATTTTCCATTAGAAATTATGCCCTCTGCCTCACCTGGGGCCAGATTAAGGATTGTGTACCTGTGAACTATTGGCCAGCAGTGATGGGGAGTTTAGGCACAGGAAGCAGAAGGGGTAACTGCACTGCACTGACTTGGTGGCCACCAGCACCAGTGGGAGGGCACAGCAGATTGGGCTGGCGCATTTGTGGAAGAATCAAGTGGAAAGGAAACAGCACAGGTTCACCTGAGGGTTTGGAAAAGAGATTCTATAATAGGGTAATTCTGTTAATTGTGGGTTGGAAACCCCATTAAGCTTTCATCTAAACCTGATTGTATAGATCTCATCTTTTGCTTTCTACATCCTACTGAACTTCCTGTGTCAAGTAACACATTCTTTACAAAATGAAATAGCTCTTAGTGGTTTTCATTTTAACACTCTGCCTACCATAATAAACAAGTATAAAACATTCACACTCCCACTTCACACATAACATGCCTTTGCCTGCCAAGCAATGGCAGCCCAAGAGTTAATCTTTTTACATTCTAAATATATGCATGCAGTGAAATGTATCCCAGGGCTATGATTCCTGTGGGGAGTTCACAGGGATAGAAAGGCTCTTGAATTCTAGCAGTTAAGCCTTGTTTGGGTCTTGCATATTTAACTGGTGAATCTTTGTATTAAAATGTCTGTATAAAGCAGGTTATCCCTGCAAGAAATACACAAACCAGATGGTTTATTTTTGAAATAACTTGTCTGGTCTTGAAACTTTTATCTGGAAAAAACTTACTGACATGCATAAGGGGGTGAATTTCCTTATGTACTTTGCACCATTAGGGTCATTATAATAAGAGAAGAAATAAATCTATCGAGGGCCTTATGCTCATATCCTTTCTTTGATTGTTAATTAATTCTGGTTTCTGAAATGGTCAGAACCTGTGGGTGATGAAGTTTATCTTTTCTGGGACCTCTGACTGCTTCCACAGTGAAAGATACATTTTCTCACTAGCCCTTCTGGGTCCCACAGCTGCATTTCACCTAAAATGCAGTTCTCAGCCTCTCTACCTGCAGCAGGGGAGAGGCTGCCAAGGGCAGGGCATCTGTTAGGTCAGCCTCCCTTTTGCAGAAATTCTTCCCAGTTGCCAAAGACAGAATGTCACACTATTCTCAAGCAGTTGTAGATGTGAAAAATGTGGAAGCCAAGATTTTGCTTAACTCCATCATCAGTTTTTAGAACTGGCATAGATTTAGTAGATTCAAAGGAAGCTTGAAGAAAAGTTTGTGTCTTACAGTTCCAGAAAGTGTCTGAGAATTTTCTCTGAGCCCCGGTAGACTTTTAAAGAAAATTGCTGGACCTGGCAAGGGCCACCTTTGCTTAATGGGCTGTCATTGAGCTTTAGCATCTCAAAATCATTTCTCACCTTCAGAAAAAATCCAGCCCAGTTCTGGACCTGAGCATGGGATGAAAATGATCTGGGTTCTTAGCAAGTCTCTGTCTTGTTGCCTCTGCAAATCCTGTCCATGTCACACCAGTGTTGGGGGTTTTGGTGAGATGAGAAGAGGAAGAACAGAATGGATGGGCTACAGACTCAGGGCTGCTGCAAGAACTGACACTGGTGTACAGCAGAGAGAAGTGTGTACAGCAGAGAGAAGCATGTACAGATACTAGTCTCATTTGTCCAGGAATACACCTGGATGATTGATGGGATGTTGGGACACACATGTGGGGCCTGTGGCTCCAGGAGACTATGCAAAAGAAATAATTGCTTTGATTATCTGGCTGTAAAGGACATCTAATTCCTCCCAGCTGGATTAAATTGCTACAGTCATCCCCTGACTTGAAAGATGAAGCAATGAGAGCTGCGGAGCTCCCTTTGGGTTGGGACATTCTTAGTCACAGTTTGCTGCAAGCCAAAGAATCTGGCTCGCTGGCCAGTACCTGGGAGATACGTCCTCCACCGGACTGTTGTCCTCCATTGGCTGCTGCATTGCTACTACAGTCACCAAGACCTGCCCTGAGGAAACAGCCTGTGGCTCTGAGTGCTCACAAGTGTCCCAAGACCCCCATTGTTCAGGATCACTACATCCAGAGAAATGGAATTGCTGTCCAAGCAGCTGGCCATCATCTCTGACTCAAGCAGAGGGAGATAACAAGGAGTAACAGCATACATGTACAACATCCACAACAGACAGCATAACTGTAAAGATAGGGAAGAAAAATCATATGACATTGATGACCCAAGAGCAAAACCAGAGGGTTCTTATCCTTCCTGGTGCCCAGATGAGATGCTGTGGCTATCCACCCACCCCAGGAATCTTAATAAAAACCTGCCAGAATATAAGCAAAAGCTCCCCATGTCTCCATCCGCAGCCTTTATAACCTGACATGGGCCCAAAATATATTTCTGCGTGGAGTTATTATTAAAATGTAATCCCTCAGCCAAAATATAGCTATATGAAATCAGGGAGTTTACAAAACCCTCTCTGGTGTTTGAAACACTTATCTGCAACTTCTTTAATTTGCATGTTTTTAATTAAAGGCATTTTTCTACAGACTTCTGACACAGAACCAAATAGTCATCTTTTGACTTTTAAGACCACCATCTAGAATCTATTTTCTGTGGGTCTGGAAAGGACAACTTGTCCAAGAACACACAGCACATGAATCCCATCAGCTTTCATCCAACCTGACGAACACGTTATAGCTTCTTTTCAGGCTTCAACAGTGTTATTCTGTTTCACAAAAAGTGGCATATCATCAAAAATATTTACAAAATAATGCCAAGTTATCTTATAAATTATACATTAAAGGAAAATTGTGGGAGGGAATGAAGACCGTTATTACTTTTGTGAAGAGGTCTACAGTTAGGAAACTAATTTTGTGTTGCTTTTTCTCAAGAATTTCCTGTAAGTCAGACCTAGACTATACTTGGAAAGCAGAGTCAAGCAATGTATCACAAGCACCTTATCTGACCTAGCAGTGCCTTGGATGGCAGCTCCTTTTTTGGGGAATTGCCAAGGAAGGAAAACATTCTGAGAAGGTAAGTCCACAAGTAACCTAAAAATGAGCCAACACCTGGAAGCAATGATATGCTTGATAGAGATTATCCATCATGCTCTTTTTGTTGCCCAATGAGAACACTCCCACACACCATTTCAGTAGCTGAATCCCACAATGGAAAGGTTGCAAATTACATTATGTCATTAAAAGATTCATCTAGAAACATTGACATAATAGGCCATTGTGTTCTTTCCAAAAAAACAAGTAAAACCTATAAACATTCTGAATAAAAATCTGTTTTTAATGTTATGTTACCAGCCACCTCAATATTCTACTTGTCTTTTCTGAAAACTTCTTTGTATAGCTAGAAATTCAAAGGTACACTGAAGATTTTGCTATTGATACTGGAGAGAACAGTGCACTCTTCACATAAAAGCCTGTGAGTTTGAGAAATACCTTTACATCCTAAAAGACAAATGGAGAAGAGAGTAATATAAAACAAAAGTGAACCATTATATCATTTTTCTATGCATAGAGGAGGGTGAGATTTTCAGAAAAGAATTTGTACTGCAATTGGTCTGATTTAAAATAAATCTGTAAGAGAAAACAAACAAATAAACCACCTAACTCTTCAGCAAAATGGAATGGTTTATCATATGTGTACCAGGCAGTGCAATATGCTCTTACCTTTATTAACAGGAGATATTCTGCGGAACACACCTATATATATATATGGATTTTCTTTGGTTGGTATAAGCACAGGAAGCTTGCATAAATCCATAGAAGCATTTTTTCCCCTCACCTTTTTTTTAGACTCTTTGTTCTCTTTGACTATCTTTTTTTCTAATTCTTGACAAAGTAAATATGCTGGTGGCTCTTTTGGCTTCCAGATTATGTAGTCAGCTGCATTATAGTCTAATGCAGTTGGATTTAGAAGTCACCCTTCTCTCCGTACCAGACATGTTAGCTGTTGCACTAAGACCTTCCCTTAAAATTGTTTATAATCTGTGCTAAGAAAACAGACTGGTGAAAAACAAAAACACAAAAGGGAGAAAGGGCTCCAGTCTCATTTTCATGGTGTATGGGAGAGCTTGGGGCCACCTCACCTCACCCCCTTCCCAATGCCTAGTTACCAAGCAGAGAGCCTTAATGCTCAAGGATTTGCAGCACTTTGCTGACCCTGACAAATGAGAAATACTCCCTGGAGACCTAGAGTGAGTGGTCTTCTTCCATTTAAATCACAGAGTTCCCATTGCCCTGGGAACAAGCCCTCCATCTAAAAAATATCAGATTTGGTGAGGACACACAGCTTCCAAACTCTCTCCATTTGTGGATCTCCAAGGGACACTCTAGCTTACTTATAAATGTGTATCATCGCTATATACAAACCTAACAGAACTGTTGTGCATTCTTTTGCTTTGTGGACACCTGGGAAACAGACTATGTCTCTGGAGAATCTACTGGCAACTGATGGAAAATCATTCTGCTCATGCTACAGAGAATCAGTTGGCATAGCTAGGCTGGATACCTCAAGATAATACATGTTATCCAGTAATGTAGTATCCAGCAAGTCCCTACTCCAAACAGGCTGGTTTTGTCAGATTATTTCCATTGTTAGAAATGTGGTGGTGCAGCTGCCTCAGTGCAAGCTGCTGACAATTCTCACACCTTCACCATGCAACTCACAGCAGCTCTGCAGCACAGATAACCACCATGAAAGATGTAAGGTCTGATCACCAAAAATAGCAACATACAGTGCTAGATGTTAACCATAGTACTGTGAAATTATTCCCATATGTTATCCAGTTGTAACAGATCATCAGAACATGCAGCAGTTTAAAAACAAGAGCCAATTACCAGAGGAGACCATTTCCCACCCAGAACCTGGGATCTGGTGGCAAGGTGAGGTGTTGCTCATTTGCTTTCTGGATTTGTGGGGAAATGGGAGGAGGAACTATTTCCCAGCTTAGAAATGTCACCTGCTAGGTGGTGACAGAGAACAAGGGTGAGGCAAGGGGAAGAAAGAGGATTCTTTCTCTTTCAGGAACTGTAGTGATTTTGGTGTCATATGTGATCCATATTTGTGTGTTGCTGTTAAAAGATAAGGGGACATGTAAATCATCAGAGCCCCGTAAGCAGTCTTTCCAGTTTTGCAGGTTCTTGACACCTCAGCTGGAGACATGTTTTGCTGCTCGATGTCACAAATACTCCTCATGTGTGGAGGGCCACAATGAGCTAATAGATAAGTTCAAAATATCAATTATAAGAAGAGACAACAAATCAACATTTGGAGTTCATTTCTGAATGTACAGTCTAAATTAAATCCTTCTACAGACATTCATGATATTTATTAGCTGCTATTTTCCAGCCTATTTCAAAAGGTAATTATGTGGATAACCTGTCATATGCCTCTTTTTTTTTTTTTTTTTTTGCAAAGATGATGTACATTGCAATCCCTAAGCATTCCCGAAGACTAACTCAGAAATCAAACTCCACAACCAGAGTGCTACCCTCAGCTTGACTGGACTGACAGAAACAAGCCAGGGTTGAAAAGGCCAGAAACATCTCCAGAGGCTCTGAGAGGGAGTGTGGGGAGTGTCGGCAGCATGGCGTTCCCCTCCCGGCCCTGGAGCCTGCAGCCAGAAAACTGTGCCAACTCAGTGGGAGTGAACAAAAGGGAAGTGGGAGTCCAAGGAGCAGACAATTTCCACAACATGTTCCCTGCCTAAACCAGTGGCAATAATTCTGCCAGAAAATAAAAATAATAAAAAGAAATCTTTGATTTCTGTTGTTTTGGAGTTGATTCCTGCAATAGAGGCAGTGGAAGAAAAAAGGCTAATGTGCACACAGTTTCAATAGTGGTTTACTCCTTGTTGTGAAGGGCTCAAAACTTGCTGTTGTGAAAGCCCCGTTGATCCTCAGTCCTGAGAGATGTGGACCAGATGTTAGAAGGCCTTCCTAAGAAAACTAGTCCTTGCTGCAAACAACTGGTGATGATGGCAGGGAGCAGGGACCAGCCGGGTCCTGCCTGCAGTGGCTGGCATGGCAGAAGGATTTTCTTCAGTGAACATTTTTCCACTTTAAAACACTTTCCTAACCCAAATGAATTGTCGTTTCTCAATAATGTTTCTGCAACTTCTGTACATTATTATTCTAAATGTCAGAAATGTGATCCAAATGTTGTGGTGCTAATTGCCTGTAACCCCTACGGGAAATGAGCGTTCTCATTTAAATGTGCTTTCTCTAGAGCTCACAACATGGCCTTTCAAGGCACAGGAAAATACATACACCACACAGAAGTCTAACCTCCCCCAACAGATATTCAGGCACTTCCCTGCTATAGCACCCATAAGGGATATGAGTACCCAGGGGTGCACTTGGATAACTTTAGGCTGTGTCTGGCAGGATTTCATATTCACAGCATTTATTTCAACTAGGAAGGAAAAACAGTCTCCACATTATATCAAATTGAAGTCCCAAGTGCATTTCTTTGCCTGAGTTATTAACCCCTAGTAATGTAGGTTTGAAATTGAGATATTAACTGCTGGGGGGGCAAATAAAGTTGCTTTAATAAGGCTAATTAGCCAGCACCTGCAGCAGGGCTGGATGTGGCTGCAAGCTGCTGACAGTCAGGCTCAGGGGCCATGGTTCCTGGCTCCTGGCAGCTTATCAGTGTCAGGCAGCAAGTCCTGCAGCAGGGTTCACTCCAGGACCACAGCCAGATCCTCAAAGAGGCATTTATCCAAAGGCAAAGCCATCATAGCCATAAGAGACACGAGCACAGACATGCATCCTCAGCCTGCTGAGGCTTTAGTCTTCTAGCTTTGATGGGAGGCTGCTGAAGCCTCCCAGCATGGCAGCAGCGCAGCAGCAGCACACTGATTACAGCAGCCACACTTGGTCCATGCACTGCAGCTGTTGTCTTAGCCAGACATTATCATCCTGATTTACATATTGATTGTAGGACCATTTTTAGCCCTTTTTATCCCTCCCTTCCTCTTTTTTTTTTTCCAAGAGCTCAGAACTATTTCAATCCTTGAACCGTCAGTTTTAAAAGACTGGGAGAGAAACAGAAAGGAAAAAAGAGTCTAAGGCTTTTCATTCCAATTTTTGAGTTGACTGACATGTTAAGAAGATTGGGAGTTTCTCTAACAAAAGCATCTGCATAAGACTTACACCCTTCTTCTGATCCTCTTGTGCTGTTTTGCTTTCTACCAACTGACAGGTTAATCCAAGCATAAACAATTGCATTGTCATCCTTAAAATTATTTTCTGTATAGTTGATAATTTTCTCTAAAGACTCTCATAAAAGTGAATCTGTAAGAAGCCTTTGAGTACTTAAACCAGTTTAATTGACTTAGAGGTACTGAGCCACCTCCATAAAATAAACTCAAATGGCCTAATTACTAATACACCATATGGAGGAAAAGCAGAGGTGTGGTGCAGTCTGTTGATGGATCAATTAGCACACAAGGCAGAGGATTGTGTCATCATTGCTGTTACCATCAAAACAAAATTCTATTTTGCATGTGTCTGTAATATCACACAAATGATCTTGTTTTATTTTTTTTTTCCATTTGTGTAGCACCTTCTTCAAAACTAAGATCTCAAAACACTTTAAAAACATTGATATAACTATATCCGCTTCTGCTTTATTCCCCACAGGTTAGGAACATGTAAATAACAACCTCATTTATCTGCTGTCTAAAAGTAAATAATTTCTAGGGAAGCCAGTTTCTTCATACTCCACTGAAAACTCTCAGCACTTCCACAAAGTAATGGAAAAACTTCTTCACTGAGTGAAGAAGCTGTCTCTGAGTACAAACTGGTGAAGGGCATTTGCTTTTGCAGTATAGGAGGGGGGCTCCCAGGTGTCTACTTATCCTCAGGAGTTTAGCAAGGCATCAGGAAATTGCAGTGTGGTGGAAATCTCTCCACTGTTTTATCAGTATAATACACATTGCATTCTGGGGGGGTGTGAATTCTTTCACCCCAAATATGATATAATAAATTCGAGCAAGCAGTTTATGCTGTTAAAATTAAGAGGAGCTACGACTAGTAGCCTCTCATCTTAGGCTTGGATTATGTGCCTATAAAATTTCTGGTAAGGACTCCTGGGAAAAAGTATATTGCTAAAATTTAGAATTAACTGTCATTTAAATAAGAGAGGCAAAATGTCACATTTTGAGAATAAATGTGTAAAAATTAACCTTAAGTGTTGAAATTTCTCAATTTACTAGTCTTTTATATGGTAAAGCACAGAGCATGTATAAAGCATAAAGCATAGCACCGGCTAGTTCTGGATCAGGGCTGCAGCTCTTCCTCTCAGCAGTTACTGCCCTAACTGGTTCATTTGATAACTGTAGGTTTGCTGCATCACTCTCATAAATCTCAATCAAAACTGTAGGTTTCTGGTCTTTCTGAGGCATCATAATGCACAAGTATTGGAGGAGTCCACCCTCCACAATTACACAGTGTTAGGGCCATTCTGTCTGTGGAGCTGCCACCTTTTCTTCCACATACACACTTCACCAGTGCAGAAGACTTGATTCCTGGTACAATCTCTATGAAGGTGAACCATATCATCATACCCATACACACTGTTTTCAGGGGGATGAACCTGTGTGTGGGAGTCTGCTTTTCAAAAGGTCACTGTTCCTGATTTCTCTCTTTGCTACTGAAATAGACATGATACGTTTAATTTAATACTCTGAACATCTGTTCTGCTCTTTGATCAGTCTGCTTTTCATGTTTTCACTCATTTTCTTCTGCTATGTAATGTAGGAAAATGTGCCTTCTGCACAATGACTGTTTTGCTCCTCCAGGTTTCATCTGACATGCAATTTAGCAGGGAAAGCTGTTGCTTTCCAGGTTACTTACTCAGGGCACAATCTAAATCTTTGCTTACAACATTGCTGTCACGTAAGTTAATCCAGTCATGAAAATTTAAATAGATATTGAAACTAACCCTATAGGGATGCTTTACCCCTGGAAGGACTTCAGACTGCCATCATTTAGCTATTTCCACTGCTGTCTCTTCACAATAATCTGCTGTGTTTTTGAAGTCAAATCTCAGACAAAACAGCTGTTTACTGAGTCCAAGATATTTAAATGTGACTAAGAAGTTTGGGCAGCTCTATCCATGGGGCTCCTCCAGTTGTTTGGAAGAAATACAGGTTGGAAAGCCAGACCCTTTATAATTGTCTCAAAATGAGTAAAAGTTGGGCAAAACTTGAGACACTCAAAATCATACATTTCTTCTGAAAATCTAGGCCTAGAATTTTATATTCCTCTGGAATATAAAATTTGGGCAGGAATCAGTATGTCTCAAGATGATGTCAGAATAAACATGGCATCAGGTTTCACCCACCATACAAGCAAGACTTCCAGGAAGCTGTCTGGTGCCAAGGCTGTGGATGGGAGCACCCTCTCTTCCTGAAGACACAACCCCTTGCATTTGTGCTGTCAAGGAAGGCTGCTTCTCTGGGTGATTTTAGAGATGCAATAAATTATTGCAATGGAATATAATCACTAGCTTCCAGAAAATTACTGTCATCAAGTATAAGAGCAACCTAAAATTGACTGATAGCTGCCATTGTACCCAGGGAAACTGGAAACAAGAGTTGTCTGAGGGTTTAAGGGTGCCTGCAATCAATGATAATCTTCCAGTGGCAAACTGTTTACTGGTGGACTATGTCTCTTTATAAGGTGGGCACAGTACAGTAAAAGCTATCTCACTCCTGTTGGACTGGTTCCCTGACCAACCTCCTCCTCCTCCCACCATCCATGTGCCCAGTCAAATCCACTCACAAGAATGCTGAATAATACTAAAACATGATGGGAACCTTATGTCTAGAAAATGAAGTGGGCTTGCAAAATGAGATGCTCTCTAGTCAGTTTGGTTTTATTTAAAAATGCCTGAAGCACAGCAATACTTCTATGAATTCTACTGAGAAACTGCTGGTCAGGGTGGAAGTTGGACTAAGGAAAGATGCAGTTTCTTGACTGCACATCCAGTGAAATGATGGCGACTGCAGTTACATGACCCTGACTATATAGGCCTTACAGCCATATGACAAAGTGCTCAAATGTCATGCTACATTTTAATCCTGTGCCGTGATAGTTGTCCCTCAAGTACTATTTCTCCTCTTGTCTTTTTTTATGTGAAACTTGGGCAACAAGGCATCTTTATTTTAACACATTGACTCTTTCATGGATAATCTTTTTGAAAATGCAAACGCCTTTTTCTTTTTTTTTTTTTCCCTGGGAATGGAAAAACACTGTTCACAATATGTATATGGCCAAGAGACACTCAGTAAGACTATCTATAGGATCCCAGCACTGTGGACAATAGCTGGCCATTAGCACAGACACTTGTGATCAGAGATCACTGGAGATGTCAGGAAGATATGAGCCTCAGGCTCACTTCACCTTTGGTTTCTCAATAGCATTTTTCAGTATACATGATTCAGTGCCACTCTACCCATAGAAAGACTATCCATCAGAAAGAGGAAAACAAATGATTGCTAAATAATTTCCTCTCTGTAAAACAGCAGCTACAAAACTGAAACTGCAGTTGAGCAGTGAAATACATCCACCCTTTGAAGCTCCTACTACTGCATCAGAAATGCTGCAACTGTAAGTCAAAATGCATCATTCAGACATAGTACCACCCATTCAAAACCATCCAGAAATGCTCACAGATAATCTGTACCCAGAAGACCAGCTCACACCAAGTATTGTTTGTCCACACCACTCTAACTTAAGCTGTACTGAATGTCATCCATCCTCCTGCAGTTGATATAAAGCCAACATAAACTCCATGAAAGTTCCGTATGGTGTGTTCTGGCTAATTTGACAGAAATGTGATCATGTGCCCATTCTTGAGGCAGATCAAATTTGTACTTCTGGGAGATCAGTCAGCACATAGGCCTCCAACTAATGGCTGTGGAGCTGCAGCATGAACACGAGCATCACATAGGTTCCTGTGACTGAGGCCACCGAGGCTTGGACAGCATCCAACAAGCTCCCCAAACTCTCAAACCAGCTACTTTTGGCTTCCTTACATTACCTTTTTCTGCCACATACAGACCCATCGCAAACAGGAGAACAACACCGTCCCATACCATGCAGCTTTCCTCCAAACATTCTTCCTTGCCATGGAGCATTTGCAGTGGCCTCTGCCATTTGAACTGTCACCCCTAGGCTCCAGTCTTCTAAATCACTGCACTCATGTATAGCAGTGGAGTGCTCATCACTAACAGGTTAGTTAAAGGAGAAGAATAAAGTCTAGAATCTGATTTATTCAACATTTGAATGTGATTACCCTTTGAACATGCCTTTTTATGGTTTGCAGCAGTAGCTCCTGTGGTCTCAGCTGTGTAGATGCATTTAGCAAGGTTACAGCTGTGATATTCAGGAGGTACTTTTCACGTATTGGGTTAGGATGGCATTCTAAATGAACAAAGCTGGCTTCACATGAAACTATAGCTTATGTCCAGTTTGGTTGCAGCTGATATAAACTTAAAGTACAGACTTCATTATTTCAGGAAAGCAGTAATGTTTAATTCCTTGTGTTTGATCTTGAAACTTCTTGCAGATGCTGACTACAAAAAGGTAGACAGATAATGAATAATCTTGATGCCATTTAGATTTCTATATTTTCTCATTGAATCATTCTATACTTTCTCATTGAAATGTTTTAAAGTACCTAGATTTTTCTCAAAGGCAGAAGGTTTGTAGAACATTCTCTTCTCTTTTTCTGAGTTTTCCTTTTGAGTTATACCTTCAGAGTGAAATGCCATATGGCAGACACACACAGACTTCTTAAAAAAGTAATGAAGTCGCACAGAAATTACACACTTTTTCCCCCAGGGAATAGTTGTGTCTGTACTTCATACAGCCAGTTTTAGACAGTTCTTTTCCTGTAAGACAACTT
Organism: Chloroceryle amazona; assembly: GCA_027560015.1. Lineage (NCBI taxonomy): Eukaryota > Metazoa > Chordata > Aves > Coraciiformes > Cerylidae > Chloroceryle > Chloroceryle amazona. The sequence continues at coordinate 6,892 of JANHFX010009815.1, read as the reverse complement.
ACAGATTTTACTTCAAGGGATGAAATCTACTGATACTTATACCAGAGTAAACCTAGAGCAATTTTCTTGAAGGCACTGAAGTTACTTAACATTTATGATGGTGTAACAAGGCTCTGAATGTGATCTGTATATTGTTAATTGATACTTGTTGTTAGTAGGAGACCTGAAAAACATAGTTACCAAATTGTCACCTATCCTGAATATTTTACCATCAGCACTCACAACATTAGCAAAGAACAACAGCATTAAAGGACAACTATGTCAGATATGATTTTTCTAAATCTAAAGTCACTGTGTAGCTGAGATACTGTGAGCAAATTCTGAGATCTTCAGCCATTATTAGGTTTTCAGGTTTTAATGGAGGAAAGCATGAGGCAAGAATTAAAGAACCTGTTTCTTTTTAGAGCATTTAGTTTCTAAAATGGTTATAAATACATAGCTTAGGCAATCTTCTGAATGTTTTGGATTTTTTTTTTTTTTCAAAGAATAAACAAAATTACCATTTTGGTTTTCTGCATGGAAGATGCTGTTATAATTCCAGATGTAGAAGACATGTCAGAAGACATGAATGCAAGCTAAATTTCAACCATAATAGACTCTGTATGTTGCCACTTCAATGACCTTTTAATCCCTCAGAGTTTAACCATTTCCTAATGTCTCCTAACAGCCATTTTCTTGTTGGGAAAGCCCTTTCTAACTGATAACATCTAAACAACCTCATACCTTAATTAGAAAAATTCTCCCATAAATATTTATGTTGCTTTGATTAGGCCATTTACTGAATCCAGCTACCCATTATGAGTTAAAATAGAGTGCCTTGTTTTGAGAAGCCTGGGGCATGACATAGTTTATACTAGGGGACTTTAAGTTGTAATTCATCTAATCAAGTGCCTGACCCCTTGCCTCCAAAGTAGCCAGTAGTTACTGGAGGAAAATAACCTTCTGCTGAGCATAGCATCCTTCAGTCTGCATTTTTATGTTGGAAATAAATGGGATACACATCTGAGCAATTATTTAACTACTTGCAGTCCTTTTTTTTTTGCTTCAACATCCAACATGTGAAAAATATGAAAGAGAAAAGAGACAGTCTCTCTTTTTCAGAAGGTAATACAAAAAGTTACAGAAGTATCAAAGGATGACTTCTACCTATATACTTAATGAGGCTGCCATGCCACAGTGGTGCTGAGGGGCACTGTGGTTGTTGCAGGTTGCCACCAGGCAGCCTGCTGTGCATGGAGTTAGGTACTCCGTGTGACATGGCCCATTATTAGGGGCGATGAGAGATTTAGGCAGCCTGTTCTGAGGGGCTGTTCTCTGTCTCCTGTGGTGTAGGAAGCACAGAAATGGAGCTGTGCATATAGTGCATGTTTCCCTTCTCTAGTTGAATACAGAGCCAGAAGACATGCTGCCCCAGAAATAAGGTAGTCTGAATCTCTTTTTGATGCCTAAAACCATTTGAGTGCTTGGACCAGGCTTCTAAATGTATCCTTTGGGCAACCTGCATAAGTCCATGCACAGAAATTTAGTCATGCATGAGATCTGGAGTATGACTGTTAGGCTTCTAATACTTCTCCCTGGAACATTTTTGGTGGTCTTCCTCTCTCATGTGATTCCCCCGCATAGTTTTTGCAGAAAAAAAGATTTCGTTTCCATGGTTTCTGAGAGGAAGCTTGTGCATGGTAACCCCAGTCATAGAATCATCTAGGTTGGAAAAGACCTTTAAGATAACTGAGTCCAACCATTAACCTTACTCTACCAATTTCACACTAAGCCATACCCCCAGGCACCATATCTGTACAGCTTTTAAACACATCCAGGGATGGTGACTCAAACACCAAACTGGGCAGCCTGTTCCAATGACTGACAACCCTTTCAGTAACAAAATTTTTCCTAATGTCCAGTCTAAACCTCCCCTGATACAGGTTGAGGCCATTCTGTCTTGTTCTATCACTAGTTGATTGTGAGAAGAGACCAGTGCCTATGTCTCTACAATGTCCTTTCAGGTAGTTGTAGTGAGTAATAAGGCCTCCCCTCAGTCTCCTTTACTTCAAACTAAATAGCCCCAGTTCCCTCAGATGCTCGTCATAAGACTTGTTCTCCATTCCCTTCAGAAGCTTAGCTGATCTTCTCTGGCCCTCTCCAGCACCTCAATGTCTTTCTTGCATTGAGGTGCCCAGAACAGAACACAGTACTCAAGATGTGGCCTCACCAGTGCTGAGTACAGGGGGACAATCACCTCCCTGGTCCTGCTGGCCACACTATTTCTGACGCAGGCCAGGATACCATTGGCCTTCTGGGCCACCTGAGCACACTGCTGGCTCATGTTCAGCTGCTTGTTAATCAGTAGCCCCAGGTCCCTTTCTGCCAGACAGCTTTCCAGCAACTCTTCTTCAGGCCTGTAGCGCTGCATGTGTGAGAGCACTGATGGGAATGTTTAATTTGCTAGACCTGATGTAATTTCTGACATCTAATGTGCTAATTCCATGTGTAGGTAGAGATCCAAGATTGCTTCAAGAGTTCCAACTCCTTCAGCATCAAATGGAAGAAAATGTGGCTTTTTAAGAGATTTTAAAATAAATTCTTATTTTATTCATCCAAAATGTTCCTTTCAGGAAGAGTTGCCTTCACTAATTCCCAGACATCCGAGTCTAACCTGGAGTACATGTTTAAAATGACCCAACTCCTCATTTTTCTCTTTTCCGCCACTTATGCTATCCTCATTTGTAGAGATACAATTCTACAGTTAATTCATCCGTACATCAAAGGCAAAATCCCTTTCATATCTTTTCCAGCTGTAGATTTCCATCTTTCTATTTCCTTCTCTGGGATACAATTAATTCACATTTAAAGTAAGAAAATTCTCCCTCCTCTATATATTGCCTTTGTAGCTGCAGTTCCTCAAATCAATTTTTTTTTTTTTTTATCTACTTTCTTCATTTCACTTAAGATCACACTTACCTTATTCATTGACCGGGGCACTTTTCAAATTTACTTTGAAACAGTTAACAAGCAAGGAAGTCTGAAAATACAAGAGATTCTAAACTAATGATCTCTTCGTGTGTTATCTATTGCTATTTATCTACTTCTTGGTTATTCTATTTCCTCTTCTCTTTACAATAAATAAATAAATAAATAAAACAAAGGGATTTTCTGTGGCTTCACTGCTTATTTCTTTGTTGCAAATAAAGTCCAATTTAGGTTACATATTCCTGAAAGAATGTACTTACATTTTAGTAGTATAATTTATTGTTCTGTTTTGGAGAATAATTTCTGATGTATCTATGGTTAATGTTTTAGTTAGTGTCAGTTCTAGACTTCCTAATTTTTTTCATGACCACCAAATCATGATAATTACCTTGAAATAATAATAGAAAAATAATAATTTTAAGTCTTCTTAATTGTAGTCTGTTTTCTGAACTATTAGGGGTCACATTTTTGAGATTTTTCTTTCCAACCACACCAAGCACTTCTCTAAAGAAGTTAAAAATAAAGCTGAGGCACTCTGCTGATTGTAAGAAGTACCACAAAGTGGTGCTTGAAGAGCAACAGAAATGATTGTGAGTGTCACGTTTAAAATCACAAAGGTTGTCTGCCTTGCCTTTCCTGAGTTGTGAGTCTAACTGCAGGCTTTCAAATCATAAGCATGCACCAACTAACGTTTTCAACCATTTCAGAGGTACTGAGCATGTAAAGCTCTCCTTGATAAGTTATCCAATACATCTAAAGATAAAGCTATTTTATGTAGGTAAACTGGGCACCATAACCTTTGTATGAAGGCCTGTTAAGGAGGTAGAAATGCTAGGAGTAATCTCCTTTTTAAGACAGGCCTGAAAATGAAGTGAATTCAAGTTATGTGAATTCTTTCTCTTCCATGTTTTTTTCTTTGCACTGTACTTGGTATTGATTATTAGCAGCTGTACCAGTTCTTTTCATTTCAAATAATGCTTCCTGTCCCTAATGGGACTTGCCAAATTTATTTTGTCCTCCCCAGAAAAATTCTGAGTTCTGATTGCAGATAAATAAAAAAAACCCCTGTGCTTAAATTCTGAAGTCAGAACATTTTGTTATTTGTTATTCTCTCCTGAATATTATGCCTACTTAGCTCAACTAATCTGTGGCACCACTGAAAACTTCATGGGATGCTTGGAATAACAAGGTACAAAGTGGATTTTAAAGCCTTTTACCTGCATAATTTTTCAATCTTCCTCATCTGAAATTATTTTCTATCTGCTTCTCTCAAGTTGCTTACCACTCAGACAGACCAATTTTCACCTCATACTTCACAGCAGGACCATCTGCATCACCCAGAAAACCATCAGCTTCCACTGCCCCTGTCTGAGAAATGACCCGTTGCCTGCCAGTAACAGATTCCTGCGCCTCACCTTTCCATCCATCAACTAGCAATAAAAATTAGTAAACTGATGTTAACCAGTGTTAACCATTTACAGTTTTATTCATGGACACTTATCTTTTTGTAAGAGTATTGAACATGCCAGGGGACTGAGGAAGACAGAATGTCTACCATATAGATTGGTTCTTCAGTTATTTCTGATACCAGCTGAGGTAATGAGGACAAACCTTCACTAGCAATTTTCAGCAACAAATCATTTCATTGGAATGGCTAGACAACATTTATCTGTCTGAAAAAAAGAGAGTATCTCAGCATACTTGAACTAAAGTGAGGGTATAATGGTGTCCCTGAGCAGAGATGGGTGAAGAGAGCATATGTGAAAAGATCAGTTGCAGTAGAAAACTGCAGGAACATGAACAGAGGTTCCATAAGTCAGTTTGGCAAAGGAGGTAGAACTGTAGAGGCTTGATTGAACCTTATCTTAATGGCAACATCCTCTAGGGTTAGTTGAAATCAACTTCTATACACATTGAAAGGAAGAAGCACAGAGGACCATGAAAATATCCTAGATGCTGCTTAAAGACTTTCAAGTCTGTTGTTTTCCAGCTCGAGAATGCTTTGGTTCAGACTCAAAGCTGACACCAGTCCATTCCAGTGTCTAATCACCCTTTCTGTGAGGAATTGCTTCCTAAGATCCAACCTAAACTTCCCCTGGCACAGCTTCAGGCCATGTCCTCTCGTCCTGTCACTAGCTGCCTGGGAGAAGAGCCCAACCCCCACCTGACTACAAGTTCCTTTCAGGTAGTTGTAGAGAGTGATAAGGTACACCCTGAGTCTCCTCTTCTCCAGATTGAACAACCCCAGCTGCCTCAGCCTCTTCTCATAAGACTTTCCCTCCAGTCCCTTCACCAGCCTCATTGGTCTCCTCTGGACCCTCTCTCCAAGCACCTCAATATCCTTCTTGAAGTGGGGGGCCCAGAGCTGCACACAGCACTCTAGGTGAGGCCTCACCAGTGCTGAGTACAGGGGTAGAATTACACACCTACTCCTGCTGGCCACACTATTCCTGATACAGGCCAAGATGGCATTGGCCTTCCATGCCACCTGGGCACAGTGCTGGCTCACGTTCAGCTGGCTGTCAACCAGCACTACCAGGTCCCTCTCTGCCAGGCCGCTCTCCAGCCACTCAGCCCCCAGTCTGTAGCACTGCATGGGGTTACTGTGGCCAAAGTGTAGGATCCTACACTTGGTCATGTTGAATCTCATACCACTGGCCGCAGCCCATTGACCCAGCCTGTCCAGGTCCCTCTGCAGCATCTCCCGACACTCTAGCAGATTGACACTCGCCCCCAGCTTAGTGTTATCCACAAATTTACTAACAGTACACTCAATCCCCTCGTCCAGGTCATCCATAAAGACCTTGAATAAAACTAATCCCTGGGGGACACCTCTGGTCACCGGACACCAACTGGATGTGGTACCATTCACAACCACCCTCTGTGCCCAGTCATCCAGTCAATTTTTACCCCAGCAAAGGGTGCAACTGTCTGATCCATGGGCTGCCAGATTTTCTAGAAGGATACTGTGGGAGACTTTGTTGAAGGCTTTGCTGAAGTCTAGGTAGATCACATCAACACCCTTCCCCTTGTCTACCAGACAGGTCACCCAGTCATAGAATGAAATCAAATTTGTTAGGCAGGACCTTCCTTTCCTAAACCTGTGTTGGCTGAGCTTAAGCCCCTGGTTGTCTTGTACATGGCATTCAATATGATCTGCTCCATAACCTTGCCAGCCACCAAGGTCAGGCTGACAGGCCTATAGTTTTCTGGATCCTCCTTCCAGCCCTTCTTGTGGATGGGTATCACATTGGCCAACCTCCAGTCATCGGGGACCTCCCTAGTTAGCCAGCACTGGTGATAAATGATGGAGAGCATCTTAGCCAGATCTTGTGCCAACTCCCTAAGCACCCTAGGATGAATCCCATCCAGACCCATGGTGTTAGGATATAAGTGGCACAGCAGGTCATTAACCACTTCCTCCTGGATTTCAGGAGGGATATTCTGCTCCCCATCCCTGCCTACCAACTTGGGAGCCTGGTTGCCCTGAGGATAGTCAGTCTTTTTGTTAACAACTGAGGCAAAGAAGGCATTGAGCACCTCAGCCTTTTCCTTGTCTTTCGTTACTATGTTCCCCCCTTCATCCAGTAAGGAATGGAGATTTTCCCTGGCCCTCCTTTTGTTATTAATGTATTTATAAGAACACTTTTTATTATCCTTGACAGAACTGTCCAGCTTAAATTCCTACTGAGCCTTTGCATCTCTAATTCCCTTTCTAGATGACCTTGCTATGTCCTTAACCACTTCCTGGTTCACCTGCACCTTCTTCCAAAGTTGATACACTCTTTTTTTTTCTTCTGAGTGCCTGCAAAAGCTCCCTACTCAACCAGGCCAGTCTTCTACCCCGCCTGTGGTAGTTAGGGTCCGGCGTTCGGAAGTTTTCCGCGTTGTACGGGAAGGTAGGGACAGCTTGATAGCCAATAGC